>VYZP01014394.1:212-40322 GCA_013400635.1 Hypocryptadius cinnamomeus | reverse complement strand
ATCCATCCACCCATGCAGCGCTTGCACTGACAGCTCCCTACCCAAGCCCCATGTCCTGCTGTTTCTGTCTCTCCTGCCTGAGGATGGCATGAGCCCCATGGCTTGGGTGCTACCATAGTCAGGGGGTCCTGCTCTTCCCTCCGTGATGCTCAGCAGGGGCATGTTGTAGTCTGCTCTCCTAAAGTGCTACCAGGAGCTTTTAGAGGTGCATCCCTCCAAGATGTGAGGGTGGGGAAGTGAAGGATGAAGGGCAAGCCTCCCTGTGGAAGTGTAGCTTGCCTGTCCTCTCCGCTGGTAGTCCTTTGAACTTTGTGTTCCTTCCCTAGAGTCTGGAAATAGGAGTTGGGTTAAGCTTGTGATGAATTTCTTAACAAAGGAGGGACAAGGAGCTGCAGGGAGAATAGGAAAAACAGCAGCAGATGTTTGAAAGAATAGCACAGACTACAGCTGCCTTTTAGGCAAAGTGTGACATCTCTACAGACATATCTTGTCACATGATGCAAGATTAAGATTATTATATGCTACTCTTCCTCCTGTTCTTTTAGCTTGTCTGTTTTTCATGTTTAGAAACAAATATGGATGCTGTGTGCCGTAGTTTTTCATCAGGAATTTCCAGGTTTGCCCTAGTTAGTTTCAGTCCAATGTAGACGATTAAATTGGCTTCTCAAATAATCTCTGAATAACCTGTCCACTGCTGGAAAATCCACTGGGCAGTTTTAGTGGAAAGTGCTCACAGCAACTACTATTTGCATGTGAACTTCTGGTTGAGAAATCAGGTCTTTTGAAAAACCTCAAGAAAAAGTGTAGACAGGGAGGACTCCACATACAAAGGTTGGTTTATTCCACCCCAATATGCAGATAAAACTGTTCCAAGTGCTGTTCCTGCAGCCAAACTTGGAGTTGTTTTCTACAAACCCAGAGATAAAGCCACAATTCTTGCAATATGAGACAACTCACACATAGTGATGGGTGAGGTTCAGAGCTGCTTCATTTCAGGCATCCCCATCTGGCAACACACCAGGAACAGGGAGAGTTTTGGAGGTTAAACCTCTCCCCAAGAAGCTTTAGAGTAGTTAAGAAACAGCCTTAAAACTTCTCTCCTGATTGTGATCCAGCTGAGTCCGTGGTCCTGACCCAAGTTAACAGGGGTGGAACTGGCTCTGAAGCATTTGTGTTGAGTGTATTTTTATTGCACCAGGACCCTTTATCTGCCTGTGGTTGTTTAGAGCAGTGGCTGTTCTTTCACGCAGAGAACACGCTGTCTGTGTAGGCTTGGCTGTGGTGGAGCACAGGTCTCACTCTTTTCCTTAGCAAAGTCATGTGTGAGATGTTTACTCTTAGCAGCGCTCAAGGGCAACGCTAATTTATTTTTGTAGCAGTCCTGTTTAGACAGAGAAGTTGGTGACAGCCATAATTTATTCATGGTGCTTTGCAGCTCTGCATAGCATGTCACACGGGCCTGCAGCAACTGGAAGTAGTTATTTTCTTAGGAAAGTGCAGAGACCAAAACTGATAACACACAGCTACATGCAGGAATCTGCTTATGCTTAAAGAAAGATAATGCACATCAGCAAGAGGGAACTGCAGATGGAAGAGACTTCTTGTTTTCCTCATGGCTTGTCCTCTCTCTCAGCTCTCCTCACGTGGGTGTGTGCTCAGCTTCATGAGATGATGCTTACAGTGAGCAGAAATTATTTTCATCCATCCATGCTGGTGTTCACAGCTAATGCATTCACAGAGAGCTGCATTTAAGTTGCATTTAAGTCTCCACGACTCCCAGGAAAAGACATGGAGGTCTGCTCCTCGGGCACCAGAGCTCCACGTCACATCTGCTCTCATTAGGTTCAAATTTGGCTATGCTGAGCACATGCCATCACCACTGTCATTGCCATGGCAACCCGTGGCAGCATCAGACTATCCCAGCCATGTGGCAGGAGGTCAGGCTGAAAGGAAACCTGGGCTGGGAGAAACGCAGCGCTCGCATCCTGGCTGGAATTAACCAACAAAACAGCCACCAGCAAAGTAAATTTGCTTTTGTGCAGATATTCCCTTCCTCAAGCTTGCCTGAATGGAAAAGCTGCTCTCCAGGGATTTGTCTGCTGCTTTGGTCTGGCCAGGGCTTTAGGCTGCCCATTCTCCTACCTACGGCTGGAGTGCTGGTTCCCACAGGGTTTTTTTGGGAGGGATATTCCACCAAATTAAAAAAAAAAAAAAGAAAAAAAAAAAAGGAAGCAAATCTTTGGGAACCAGGCACCCAGCTTCATGTAATTTGTGAGAGTTATCCTCTCTGTTCTGGTGATGGAATGCCATAAATTATGTACTTTATTTTTTTATGAAGTTGCCTGTTCTTCTATTCAAAAAGAGGGGGAGGAAACAAAGCTGTAATATTGAGGGGACTTATGGATAATTTGAGACCATGTTAACTTTTAAGAACTTCTGGATTAAACAAAGGTTAAACAGGAGCATAAGAAATTCAAAATTAGGATTGTTGTTCTTGCTCATGCAGTCCTGAAGTCCGTAAATGTTCTTCCTCTGACTTCAAAGCGTTTTATCAGGACCTCCAAAAACCACAATGTCCTAATTCTTCTCCATTAAAGACAAGAAAAGCAACAAGAATATCACCATTTGTTACATCCAAACAATTTCTCACAGCATGCAAGCCAGGGGTTTGTTACGCCACAATCTGCAACAAGTTTTGGAAAACTCACCTAGCAAAATTTTCTTATTAGCTTCACCATGAAAGTCCAAAAATATGATTTAATGTTTAGTCATCATAAATATAGGGAGAATCACTTTCAAAGACAATGCTGGGTCAGTTTCTATTTCAAGAATTAAAGCAGAAGTTAGTTAATTAGCATACTTCACATATTTGTAGTATAGGTTACACTAAAAATGACCAGAGAGAGCAAAATCTGCAATGACATAAATGAGGAGTTAAGATGGCAAACACATGTTTGGGGTCTTTAAAATCCTGCCATTTCTTGGGCCGACCTTCACTTCTGCTACCATGTCCCACTGAAATGAGAGTGCGTGGAAAATTATGGAAGAAACAGTAATTACTGTGGCCATATCCACTCTATATGCATTTTTCAAAAAGCCAAGCAGAAAACCACAAAGATGCCCAACAGTCACTGAGAAAAAACACCAAACATGATTTGATTTGCAAACCACAGATACCAACAAAATGAGTTCCCTTTGATTCTTTCTGCATTTGTAACTAGACAGGAAAAAAAAAACCAAACTGCTGCAGAAGATCTTTCTGACGTACATTTCTCCAAAAGCCACACTTACTCTTTATCAGCCTGCCTTTTTTGTAAAATAGAATTGGTGTTGTTCAGCTTTAGATAAAATTTCATTAACGCCAAGATAGGAGGAAAGTATGCTTATTTACTCATTAGTGCAGTCTGTTGTCAAAATTTTAATATTGTTGTGTTCTCTAAAATCCCAGTGGCCTAAATATGTAAGATAATAAGTAGATATAGATTAACAGAATAATTTGGGTTGTAAGGCAGCTCTGGAGGCCATCTGATGATTCAACGTCTTACTCAGTTAGGTCAGTTTGCTCCAAGTCTTGACAAGTTGAATTTTAAAACCGAGAAGAAAGGTCCCATGAGAACATGGGGTCCCCATTCCAGTGTTTAACTCCCCACCCTGTGGGTTTTTCTTTTCCTTCATGGGTAGGCAAAACTTAGCTTGCTGCATTGCCTTTCAGCTGTTGCTGTGCAGCTCTAAGAGGAGTCTGGCTCTATCCTCCCTCTGCTTGCTGAAGGGCTGAAATCTGCAATTTCAGATTTCAGATTGCAGNCTGCATTGCCTTTCAGCTGTTGCTGTGCAGCTCTAAGAGGAGTCTGGCTCCATCCTCCCTCTGCTTGCTGAAGGGCTGAAATCTGCAATTTCAGATTTCAGATTGCAGATTGCAGATTGCAGATTGCAGATTGCAGATTTCTATAGTCAGACCTCTCATACCAAGACTCAAAAAACGGTAAAACTGAGCCACAGGAGAGTTATGGCAGAAAAAAAAATATGGAAAAGTCACCTGATGGGACACCTACTCAGCACTGTTTGCATGTGAGGAGATCCCAGAAACACCAGCTGGAACTGGCCTCTGTGCTGGGCTCTGAGGAGGAACTGCAGCTGTGAGCACAGAAAGGTTTTGCAGGGATGGACAGACAATAAATAGAGCAGAGGGGAAATGAGGAACAGGGGAGTGGAGCTGTGACCCCATAACTCAAAGAGGAGCAAGAGGGTCTAGGTGATCACGCAAGTCATTTGAGTTTTCCTCCTGGAATGCTGAATTGAGCTGCCAGGGTTATAAATTCCATATTCAAGGAAAAAGTAGATGGGTCCTGCACACAAACAAATGTCAGATGACCCTCCCCTCCTATCTTTTTGACAAAGGCATTACTAAAAATGTTTATTGGCATTATTAATATGTCAAATAATATTAATGGCATTACTAATATGTCTTGGCCTAAATGTGATTGAACATCTCTGGGCAACTCTCTGCTCTCAGAGCACTTGTAAGCAAGTCTAGAAGCCTTCTATTGGAATTGGCTGTCTACAGTAAGGAGTCTTGTAATAAACTGCCAGTGCCACTGTAATTAATAAATTCCTCTGCTGGGTGGGCTTTTTCTTTTTTTCTTTTTTTTAAAGTTTTTAAAGTACTTAGGGATTTTTTTATTCTCTCACCCAAGGAAGAGTCAAAGAGAATTTTTGTCCTGTATCCACAATCAGACCCATCAGACAGTTAAACCTACGTGGGAGGTGGAGGGCAGTGCCTTGAACTGAGACCAGGAGGGGACAGCCTGTGTCACACCTCGGGTCCTGCTTGCTGCATCAGCCTTTGCCTCAGTGTAGGAAACATCTCCTGCAACATTCTGGAGGAGAACTACTGTCTGCAGTGTCACATCTTCAGCAGATATGTGCCTCACTGCTGGGCTACAGAGAGGAATCTGTCTGCTGCTGCCAAATCAGAGACCTCTGTTTGAATGTTGCAATTTCTTCCTGCCTGCAAATTTGGTTTCTTTGGAGCAGAGTCCAAATAGTCCAGTAGCTCAAATATATGCATCTAAATAACAAAATCCTGTCAGCTGAAGGGCAGCCAGTAGGTGAGGAGGTGTTCTGTTTCCTCTGGATATGTTTGCACATATTTTTGCAGCATTTAATGCTAATACAAGTCCTGAGCCTAAATTCTAATAATCTCTTGAAGGGGTTGTTTTAGTTATTATATTTATCATCTCCTTGGAATTAAGAAAAAAAAAAAACCAAACCAGACCTTGCTCTCCTGCCTTCCTTCATCCCCATCCAAAAACATTTTTCCTTTTAGCTCAACTTTTTCTGTAGAACCTATCTGCAATTTGTATTTACCTCAGCATTTTGGAGGAGTTTTTTAGAGAATATTTGCCGGAGTGGAGACATTATTTTTCTGTGCATTGAGCTTGCTTCTGCTCACTACGAAGAAAAGAAGTTTCCAAATATACCGGAAGTAGATTATTTCCTGTTTGGTCCTGTTTTTAAACACTACAAGTGCAAGGAAACCAATCTGGTAGAGCCAGGACAAGAGTCTACTGAGGTAAGGGACTTCAGAATGAGTGGATAACTTTTTAAATGGATGAACAAACAGTGTAAGGTGCTGCATGAGTCCAAGTTCACTATGATGATGCTAATCGCAAATGATACAGAGAGAATATTTAGTTGATCAGATGCAGGTGAGTTTATTTCATTATTAAAGATAAAATTCACTTTCTGGTCCTTGAAGACACTGATCAGTCAATCCCAGTTGCAGTTCTCAGGGCTGGACACTTCATTAAGCGGCTTGGTTAGGACTTAGAATATAATTGGTGGAGTTTTGCTGTCATACAATTACAGTGGCCTAAGTTACACCGTCCTCCTTTGGCCCTCCTGGCTTGGCAGAACGCTTGGAGATCTCCATAAAAATGGGAATTTGACCCAGGCAGCTCAGAGCCCCGGAGCAATGCTGCCCATGCCGACTTCCCAGCGTGGGGCATTGTTCAGAACCGGAGATAACCGCGGGCAGCGAGGTACAGCTCCTTTCTGGGAGCTCTGTGCCACCCTTCCAGCTACTTTATCTCCTGGAAGGAAAACAGCTTCAGACCGAATCAAACACTGCTCTTTCTGCCTGGTTGCCTCACCCTCATTGTTCCTTTCTGGCCTGAGGCATCCACTAAGGAGCTCAGGATGTTCCTTTCTCCACAAAAGCCCTGCTCTGAATCCTGCAGCAGCTTCTCTGCAGCCCAGCCCAGTTTCCTTCTAGCTCGGCTGATCCTGCAAGTAAACAAAAGCCACCTGCCAAGTAAGCACATCCTGCTCAGGGGTCCTCCTCATCCTGGAGCTTTGTCTCCCGAATCTCACCCCTTATGCTTCTTTAGATGCCTGCATTGATACCTGGCTCCTTTTGTTCTGGCTCCAGGAAAATTCCACAGCCTGGAGCCTGCCCTCAGCACGGACTCACGGCCTCATCCTTCCCGTCGAATTACCGATATTTCCACACAAATGGAAGATGTTTAAGTTAATGATCTCTTATTGTTAACCATGTGTCACCCCCCCTGTGCAATCTCAGTTTAAAACTGTGGTAAAAACACGGCCGAGAGGGGTGATTTCCTACTTCCAGGGCTGGGCTTCCAGTCTGTCAAAGAAAGTCCTGCATTTTCAAGCAGAATTAATAAAAACCTCAAGCCATTTCCAGATATGCAACTATGCCAGTAGACTCTGGTTTACATTTGACTTCAGAGGTTTTCTGATTTGACTAAAAGTCACACAAATAAGTTAATAGCTAATGATCCATATATGTAGTTTAAAAGAGGCTTTTAACAAATACCTAGATGAAGATGATAAAGCATCTTCAAGAAAGTTAATTAGGTCTCTGTCTTCAAAGCTGATTTTCTAGTATATTGGTGTATCATAGCTGGAAAGTGTCTTGGAAACCCCTTAATATCTTCCATAGTTAAATAAATATTATAGCTTTCAAAAGCTATTCGAGGCTGAGATAACCAGGATGAATTTGGAGTGCACCTTGGAATTTATTTATTAAATCTCTTTTTTCTTCTTTTTTTTTTTTCCCCCCTAAATTAATCTTTTGGACAAACTTTTAGAGAGCGAATGATTCAAAATTCCCACCGTGAGTTTTTCAAAATTGCACAGCGTTGCCCAAATGATGCTTTCATTGAAGTGAGTGGTAAAAAACGTCAAGCAGTTTCAAGAGAAGCCAGCACAAGAGTCCTTACGAAAATGCCACCTTTATTACTTTAAAAAGGAGGGGAAGTTTGAAAGGACTAACTGAGGAAATTCAATGCCCAAATCCCATTGTAATTCAATAGGAATGGGGCGCCAAATTCCCTTAGGCTGCTTTGCAAATTCTCTCTCAACAATGGACGGCAATCCACTGCCATTATGAGCCGCTCATTCTGCAGTGTCAGAGGGTCAAGGTGGTCTCTGGNGAGAGAAAACAGAAATTATTTACTCTGGAGGTCAGTGGCAAAGCCCTGTTTCTGGAAGGCCAGGCCCAGCAGCCTGGTTGCTAATGCAGGTTGGAGGAGACACTGAGCACCCTGGTCTGCTGGGAAGTGTCCCTGCCCATGGCAGGGCTTGGACTGGATGAGCTTTAAAATCCTTCCAACCCAAACCATCTTGTGATTCTGTGACTCCATAGGTAACCTCAGCCCCTCAGCTACAACAAGAAGATGACCCTGAATGTCACTTTTTTGGTGCTTCTAAGGCAGACCCTCAAAAAGCCCACACAGATTAGGGTTTTTTGTCATTTTGTTCTGGGTTTATTTTCCCTAGTGTCTCATTACACTGGGTAAAGTTGTAAAGTGTCTTGTGGTCAGACACTTCTGTACACGCAGCAGCCCCACCCCAGGTACTCACCTGGATGTGCATGATGAGAAAACTGCAATTTGCTAATTCTACAGCCACATAAAATCATATTATAATGGTACACTGCACAAACCCCACACGTGTTTACCCATATATGCACATACAAAGAGGACACAGTTCATCTGGTGTATTTTAAATGATTGTTTCAAATGGAAAAAAAGCTCACCAGGAACCACAGTGACCACCAGTGACCAGTCCTGCTCTGGAGAGAGGTGTCAAGAATCCATCATTTGTTTTGGATTATGAAGGGAGCCTGCACATCCAAAACAAGAGGGTTGGATCTCTTTCTTTTTACAAATAATCAACTGGATGATCTTTAAGGTCCCTTCCAACCCAAACCATTCTATGATTCATGTACAGATAGAAAGAAACTACATCTCTTTGTTCCTGTTTCTTGCCTTCACATGCACATGCTCACCCACAAATGCAAGTACACACACACAAACTTCATAGACTCCCAGAGAAAAAAATTATATATATATATATATATATAGGTAAAATTACTCATGCTTGGGTCACTGTGATGAGGAGCCACTTCTGAAGTCTAAGACAAGATAACAGTGAAATATGTGTGAAAGATGTGGTGGGTTAAGTTGGGATTGCTTCTGAAGACAGGCTATAATTCTGAACACTACAGGTTTTTAGGTGGACACATCACAGCTCAGAGAGGATCCCATATCTGAGTTAATTTAATGTCACACAAAAGGAGAACCAAGGGCAGCCATACNACGGACTCACGGCCTCATCCTTCCCGTCGAATTACCGATATTTCCACACAAATGGAAGATGTTTAAGTTAATGATCTCTTATTGTTAACCATGTGTCACCCCCCCTGTGCAATCTCAGTTTAAAACTGTGGTAAAAACACGGCCGAGAGGGGTGATTTCCTACTTCCAGGGCTGGGCTTCCAGTCTGTCAAAGAAAGTCCTGCATTTTCAAGCAGAATTAATAAAAACCTCAAGCCATTTCCAGATATGCAACTATGCCAGTAGACTCTGGTTTACATTTGACTTCAGAGGTTTTCTGATTTGACTAAAAGTCACACAAATAAGTTAATAGCTAATGATCCATATATGTAGTTTAAAAGAGGCTTTTAACAAATACCTAGATGAAGATGATAAAGCATCTTCAAGAAAGTTAATTAGGTCTCTGTCTTCAAAGCTGATTTTCTAGTATATTGGTGTATCATAGCTGGAAAGTGTCTTGGAAACCCCTTAATATCTTCCATAGTTAAATAAATATTATGGCTTTCAAAAGCTATTCGAGGCTGAGATAACCAGGATGAATTTGGAGTGCACCTTGGAATTTATTTATTAAATCTCTTTTTTCTTCTTTTTTTTTTTTCCCCCCTAAATTAATCTTTTGGACAAACTTTTAGAGAGCGAATGATTCAAAATTCCCACCGTGAGTTTTTCAAAATTGCACAGCGTTGCCCAAATGATGCTTTCATTGAAGTGAGTGGTAAAAAACGTCAAGCAGTTTCAAGAGAAGCCAGCACAAGAGTCCTTACGAAAATGCCACCTTTATTACTTTAAAAAGGAAGGGAAGTTTGAAAGGACTAACTGAGGAAATTCAATGCCCAAATCCCATTGTAATTCAATAGGAATGGGGCGCCAAATTCCCTTAGGCTGCTTTGCAAATTCTCTCTCAACAATGGACGGCAATCCACTGCCATTATGAGCCGCTCATTCTGCAGTGTCAGAGGGTCAAGGTGGTCTCTGGGTGGTGTTACCTGGCCCACGGCTGAAATAATGCTGCGGAACTTTGGTGTTTTCACCACTGGAACAGAGTCACCCCGGCGAGGCCAGCCCCAGCTGGAGGCTGCAGATGGGTGGTTGTGTTTTTGGAGGGTCATTAGGCATCTCCAGCATGCTTCAGCCTCTCCCTCCAGCACCCTCTGAACCCTGGAGAGAGAAATGGGGCGAGGAACATGCAGGCATGATCGCAAAGACTTGGGGCATCTGTTTAAGGAATCACCCCAAAGATCAAGTCCTGTTTTTATGGTTGTCATTCCAGGTTGAGGGAAGGCAGCGCTCCAGCTCCTCCTGTCCCACCCATCCCTGGGCCAAGAGGTGTCAGATCCTCCTCTCCGCTTGCCACGGGCTGGAAAAAGCGTTTCTGCAGCAGCAGAGGGTTGGGAAGCAGCATCCAGGAATGGCAGAGCCTCCAGCCCATGCTGAGACCTCCCGCACCCTCCAGAGCCCAGCTCTTGGCCCCGCGGTGCCTGCAGTGAATTCTTCACCCACAGCCTGGTGCGCCAGCACCCTCTAATGCTCTGTCTGCATCTGAGAATATTCCCCTGCAATAGCAGAGGGGGTAAACAAGTCCTTTGGGGCAAACAATTTCACCTGGCTTTAAGAATTCGAGCACAAAGTCTTAATTTCTCCAAAGGAAAAAAGGCCAACAATGGTTCCCGCACCAGACAAGAAATGCATTTTTACTCGGGCTTACTAATTCTTCTTTCCTCTTCAAAAGGAGAGCCCTGCTCCTGAAAATGAAAATAAAACCATGCTCTGCCCTTTCAACCATTGCTAATATTGGTCATGAGCTGGACCAAGTGGTTTATAGGGTTTCTTTCATTGTATGGATTTATTCCATATACCTTTAGACTCTCAGAAGTTTGGGGTTTTTTTAATAAAAAGACAGAAGGAGTATTTTGTTTTTATAACTCAACTTTTTAACCAGCTACAATAAATTTTTATAGTTAGATGAACTCCCTTCTTTTAAGCTCAAAGCTACCTACCAGAGATAGGGAAAACAACCCAAGAGTGCTGTGAGAGAACATTTATTTCAAGTGGACTCTTCCAGTTCCCTTCAGAGCTGTGTTCCTCATGTCTAAATTATATATTGTGGTGCTGTTTTTAGCAAGCAGGTTCTTAGATTGTGTAGGATTTGGGTTTATTGACAGAGCCAGCCAGTCTGCAGCACTGTTTCTTAAACAGTTTTCAGAGGGGAAAAAAAGAGATTTCCAGTCTGTTGGTATTATCTAAAGCAAAGCAGACTGCTGTGACATGAAAGGAGGAGTGCGCTGTGTATCACAGGGGTATGGCTTCCCTTAGCAGTGAGAGTTCAGGGAAGGTCCCAGAGAGCACCCAGGAAAACCCACAGAGTTAACAGCACCTTGATTGAGGGCACATTTGTGGTTTGTTTATTTATTTGTTGTTTATTTATTTTCAGTTCAGGTTTCCTGAAAGTAAAGTAAATGTGCAANTCTTTAAAAACTGCTTGCAAACAAATATTTGAGGTTCATTCTTCTTTGAGGTGGTGAGGGCTAGCAGTTAGGAGGTGGGCAGAAGTCTTAATTCTTCTCTTTGATTTTTGTTGCTGAAGGTGCTGCAACTTATTCACTCTATTTTTTAGAGTGAATAAGACCACCTCCCAGCAGTTGCTTTCCTTTTTTGTCCTCAGGCTATTAAGAGCTTCTGTTCGTGCAGCAATTCCAAATGAACTCCATGCAGGAATGTTTTTCTTAAGAATAAGCACTCATTTTCATAGGTTACTTTAACCCACTTCGAGACCAGCAAGGCATTCCCGACAGTGAAATCCAGGAAATCAGTGCCTGAGAGGCCAATCCCTCACCCTCTGCTTTCCAAACACAGAGAGCAAAGAGTGACTGCCACTGAGGCGCTCATCTTCCAGAGAGTCCTCCTGTCCACAACACAGAAGGCTCCAGGTGGTAAAAAAAAATAAATAAATACCCAAAAGAAAAAACCAAAAAACAAACAAACAAACAAACAAACCCCACCAAAAAAAAAAAAACGGAAAAAAACCCCGAACAAAAAACCCACCAAAACAACAACAACAACAACAACAAAATCCACAATAAAACCCCCAAAAACAAAAACAAAAATCCAAAACCAAAAACTAAAACAAAACAAAAACCAAACCAAACAAACCCCACAACACCCTCCCCCAGAAAAGCAAAGCAAATAACCAAAACACCAACAAACAAACAAAAACCCAAAAACCCTAACACCACAAAAACCAAACAAAAAGAACCCCCAACCACTCAAAATTCCCAGTCCGGCACTCGTTGTGCATCAGGACCTTGACAAATTGCACCAAGCAACTTTTCCCCCGTTTACGTGGCTGGTAGAGGGTGTATTCTTCTCCAAAGGTGGAGCCACAGGGAGACACAAAGGAAAGAGGTGTCCCAGTGGGTGAGTGTGGCTTCTCCCACATTTTTATTTGTAAGCTTTCCTGGAAAATCTGTGATCATGCCCAAAGAGTGGAACAGGCAGGTGTTTAAACAAAATAACCCAGACAAATAGGCCTTGCAGTTGGGCTGTCCTTCTACCCGTGCATTCTGCCAGCTGCCACAGAGATGCTAAGGGCATCTTTTATTAACTCCTTCAGTGCTTTGCAGTCTGAGCCACAGAGACTTGCTGACATGAGCATGTCAGTAATTAATTAGTGGTAATCATATACCATTTTATCAGACATTTTTGATTTTGCATTACACTGCCAGTTGTATACATATACTCTTATATTGTGCTTTGTATTTATGTTATTCACCAGTAATGCCAAAGAGAATATGAAAATATGCTTCAAGTAATTCAAAACTGAATCTAGGGCTCTAAATTCATGTATTTATGTCATTTGAGGACAAGCAAGCAAACTCCTAGACAAGTGAAGTGTAGATTTGTTAATGTATTTTTTTTTTGGGGGGTGGGGGGGAAAGCAATTCTTCATAAATGAATCCCTGGTGATGCATAAAGGCAGCTTCTTTTCTTTATTTTTCCTTTTTAATGACATGTAGATTCTAAAAACATTATCCTAGTAAGGTTGCATTCTAGACTACTAAAACTTCCAGTCAGCAGCATCACCAGACATTTCCTATCAGCAGAATCACCAGGCTTATTGAAAGTGTCATATGTTTTAAAATATTACTCGCCCACACTGGCCTTGACTTGTTCTATTTTCTAGTATCAGTGATCTCTGAAGGTCTTTTCAGGGTGCTGCAGTCTGCTAAGTAGATACACTGAGTATTTCTCCCCTGAACAGACTGGGTAATTAACCTTTCACAAGTGTCCTCCCAGAAGGCTTCCTTGTCCTTCTCCATGGCCACTCAAACATCCAGACAAAACAGAAATTCCCAGCTTTCTGAGAGTTCAGCAATATGGTTGTCTGCAGGGTGGCTGAGAGAAGGAGCTGAAGTGCATATGGAAACCGGGATGTCCAAATATCTTGGGTGTAAGCTTGCCTGGGGGTTTCCACTGCTACCATCAAGCAGAAAACCTCTGTGATCAGAGCTTTCAGTGAGAGCATTGGCAAGGCTGGAAGACTCTCTTAATCATCCTTTGTCCTTGGCAATTTGTTTACTTGTGCTTCGCAGGGATATTGCAGCACACAAGGGCAAGCACAGCCACTCGTTTTGTTTCTTTCACCTCAGGTGATTCCAGGAGTCTATCCCAACAAGTTCTCCTTTAAACCCATAACCCGAATTGCACATTACCTGTTCAGACAGAAGAAACTAGCAAATTGCCTAACCAGTCATTTCACTGATATCCTCCCCCATATTTCTCCTCTAATTTTGTCATGCTTCACATCCCTCACACTCAGTTTTGCCTTTTGCCTGCTCTGTCACGTAGAAGAAAGTATCAGAAACTGGTGGAAGGTGACAGACTTGCAGACCTGCCTCCCTGCTTTTGCAGCATGATGCTGCCCTCCTTCCATGTGTCTGTGCTCCCTGCTTTCCTTAATATATTTATTTTGCTGTTCGTGGCAAATTTCCACCTTCTTTGGGCACAGGGAAGAGGGGAAGGAATCCCAGAGGTTATTCCTTTCCTTCCTCAGAAACAGGAGACTTCGTTCAAGGGCTCCTTTTCTGCTTTGCCAAGTAAAGCCTTAAATGTACCTCTTTTCTTCTGCTCACCAGCTTGCAAAGTCCTTCCCTCTCTTTTTTTGTCCCCATACGCCGGGAGCTACTTGCAAAAAACTTAACAGCTCCAACAGGGGAAAAAAAATAAGAATCAAGGCTGTGATTTGATGCACACTGGGTTCTTCCAAAAAGGACAACTTGTTCATAGTTCGTCCTTTACCTCTCACTCCTGCCCACTCGGTCAAGTTTGTTGCAGCTGAACTGAAAGTGGAAAATTATCTCATTTAAAAACGCCCTTCTTTTGGTTTGGTTTTGGAGGGTGCTTTTGTGTGTTTTGTTTTGTTTGTTTTATCCTTAAGCCTGCAAGCAGTTGTAATAACACAACTGGGCAAGCAGCGAGGAGGGAGAAGAGAACAGCAGAAAGATGGGTGAGAGTCATGCCAGAGTTGCAAATGAACAAAAAGTTCACTGAACTGTGGCTCTGGACAGCCCCACCTCAAACACCCCATGGTTCTGGGGAGAGGCAACTGTCCCAAAGATTCACAGAAGAATGTAAAGGCATTAATTAATCCATTAATTCCTCCTGAGTCTAAGCCCCCCCACTAAAAAAAATCAAAATAGCTCAAAGTGAAAACAAATGAACAATCCTTTCTTGACTTGGTAAAAATATGACAGAAACTCTGAAATTTCAGGTAGCACGCTTTGGATTGAATAGAAAGTTCTGTGCAATCTGGAGAAGTCTATTTTTTTTCTTTCTTTTTTTAATTTTTTTTTTTTTCTTCTCTCTGGAGCTTTTGAAAGGCAGCTATGTTATCAAACAGATATGCTACTCTGTGCTCAGCAAGCCTGCATGCCCTGAACTGCTCCAGGTCCCGTCAAATGGAGTGCAGAAGCAGAGTGGAAATTATTGGCTCAATGAACATCACTCGGGTCAGATCTGACATCCACCTGTGTCAGAGAAGTCTAACATCACAAAGCTGGAGCAGAATCCTGGCACTCTGAGGCTTTGAATTAACCAAAATGCATCCAGAATGACCAGCCCACAGTGCTAATACACAAACATAACAAATTTTTTTTTTTGCCTTCCAAAGGAACACAGCTGTGATTGGAAGGAAATGTCATTTCATGAGCTATTCGCCTGAATCAATGGGCATTCCCTGCACTGCTTCCCAAAGCAGGAACATTCCCCCAGCAGGATCAGTGCTTTGTAGTTTTATCCCAAATTCTGACAGTCAGTAAGGAAACTGTCTTTTCACTAGATGTAGAAAAAGGTGTTTTGGTCGTGTTGGGTCATTCCTTACTTCTTGTAGAGTTGTTTAGCTCAGAGGTGGTTTGTTGTGGTTTTTTAATTTGTTTTGTGTTTATGTGGGTTTGGCTTGGCTTTTTTTGTTGTTTTGGTTGTTTGGGTTTGGTTTTTGTTTCTTTCAATTTTTTTAATCACCAAAGAGATAAGTCTTAGTAATCAGGAAGCCTCCCTGTTTTTCTCTACAGAAACCCTAAATCACATACCCTAAACACCACAACACCACTCTGTTCCAGGCTTTCCAAGGACTTTGCAAGCACCTTATCTGCAAAAGCCTTTGGCACTGTGCCCAATGGGAGGAAAAGTGTAGTTTTTAACGCAGTTTTGGCTCCTCAGTGAAAACAGGATACTGCTTCTCTCCGTCAGTGTTTCATCGTCTTTCCTGGTGCTGCTGGCAGTGTGAAGCACAGTTCATTCCCTTTCTCCCTGCCCGGTGGATTCCAGGGACAAAGAGCCCTGCTGCCCTCTACCAAGTGGGCTGCAAATGTCTCGATCTGGCTTGAATAAATGAGTCTGTAGGGGCCACATTCAGGCACTAGGCAACTTTTTATTTTCTTTTTTTCTTTTTTTTTTTCTTTTTTTTTCTTTTCTTTTTTTTTTCTTTTTTTTTCTTTTTTTTGATGGTTAAGAGACATGTTCCTGGCTGTCTTTCTACTGTGAATTAAGAAACAGTTTAAGGTACTTTGTGACATGGGGCACTTGGCAGTGATGATGCCTAGGAAAGACAAGTGATGGTATATATCAACATATCAACAGATATATGAATATCTGCTATTACACGTAATAAAATCCCAGGTATTGGTTGCCTGCTCCCTCTGTGCCATCGTTAGTGCTGGAACACGATCATTAATTGCTGCAGAACTGGTGAAATCAAGATGCAGATCCAGGTGAAAACGGAATTTGCCAAGGAGCAGCTTCCCTGATGTGAACTGCTCAGATATTTTTAGATAGGGACATCCCAAGCCCAACCATTTGTCTCTCGGCAGATGCTTCCCACATCAAAAGGATCCAGCTCATGTTAGAGGCAGTGAAACCTCCCACCAGCACCCCTCCAAGCTGGCTCAGAGCCCATTATGAGACATTCCTCCTTTTCCACTTGGTTCTTTAATTCAGACTTGACAACCTAGGATGCAGATTTAAATCCAACTACAGGAAAACTATTAATAAGCCCTTCAAATGCTGAGGATGAGAATTCTCAGCGAATTTAAAGCTGAGGGATGATTGCCAAGAAAACTTGGCTTTCACTCCCCTGTTGCTTTGATGCCCCTCGCTTTCAATTCTCACAGCCTAAGAAAACACTTTTTCCTTCCTCTCTGCTTTATCCCTAATCTCCCCAGGTATAAGCAGTGGAAGAGATGAAGCCCTCTTTCAACAGCTGCCCAAGACTGCCTCTCCTCACTTGTCGGCCAATTCTTCCTGCCTTTTAATGATTTTGGCAACATCTTGCTGTCCACAGCTTGCTTCCCACCACTGCTGCCAGCCTGGAGAGCAGGCTGGACCCGGGCTGGGGACAGGGCTGGCAGGGCAGAGCTGGTCCCAAGGCTGGCAGCCCCAGGCCACGTGGCAGAAGCACTGCTGGTGGCTAGCAAGGCAAGGGCAGCCCCCTTCCAAAGGCCACCTCTCCTTGACTGTCCACCCTCCCCATAAAATCCACACAGCAGGCACAAGAAAAGTGACAGAGGGAAGTGCAGGGTATAGAGGAGAGCTCTGATCCAGTCATACATTTGCCCTAGGAAATATCAGGTGGCCACAAATGTTTACATCTTGGGTCACAAGAACATAAATTCAATAAATAATTTTGGCCTGGGGAAGGGGGTGAGGGAGAATTTGATTTTTTTGGGGGTGCTTTGTGTTGCAATATTATGTTCCAGCAATTTGATTACATTTTGTGTTTCTGTGCATATGTTTTTTTTTTTTTAATTTGTTTTTGTTTTGGTGTCCCCCTCCAAAACAAAAAGGCTAAAATAACTTGTTTTGACAGTTTAGGATGGAGAAGGTGGTGGATATTTTGTCTTGACTATCATTCAAAACATTTATCATCAATAACGACAAGAAGGCAGCAGCCTAAAGATTTCTGAAAAAAAAAAAGTTAGGCAAAAGCTTTTCTTCAAATCAAATATTCTGGATCAAAGCAGACTGAAATTTGTTTTCACATTTACTGTCTAGTAAGAATAAAACAACCTCTCAGAAAAAGCTACTGGATTTGAATCAGAGATTCCCCCCTCCAGTTTTTCACCCATTATATGAAAAGCTTTAGTAGCCAGTGGTGTTCCCCAGTTTGGACATCTTGCTGTGAGCTCAAGATTTTCTATATTTCAGTGTCTGTACAACAGACAGCCACTCTTTTTTTACAGCAGCCAGCCACCATGTAAACACCAGCCTCGGGGTAACAGGAGGCTCTGCATCTAGAGGACTCCTCCACAAAACTAAGTTATGGCTATGTCTTTTCCTATGAAGAGATCATCATCTTCCTCCCCATGCCTATGGCAAAACTTCCTTCATTCTCAATGGGAATGGGATTACCGTGCCAACACTTCAGTAATCAACAGGGCCAGCTTGAAGTCGATTTTCTGGCACTGGTGGGGGAGTTTCATAACCATGGGTTGCTGTAAACTGCACTGATGAGTGTCCTCCTCCCTGCCTTCCTCTTTGTCTGTTTCCCCAAGCAACAGAGCTGCTGACGGGCACACCAGGGACAGGGCTGGCAAACGGTGGGAGATGCTGTTTCACTGGCAATTAGTGCCTAGACGAGTGTGTATTTGTTTCTGCCTGCTTCCCATGAAACATTATGGATCCGAGTGTGCCATCAGAGTTGGAACCGTCAGCTGTGAAATCAGAAAACATACTGCAGGAATTGCAAGGCCACTGGAAGAATTCTCCTTTTCTGTCCCTGTGAAATGGGACACCGGGCCAGTTGTGCAGCAGGACGGATCCGTCCTCCCTCACTCCAAGGGAGGCTGGCTCCTTGGCAGGAGTTCTGCTGGCACTGCTGAAAGCTTCAGTTTGACTGGGGCAAGCTGATGAGCCTTCCCGTCTGCTGCTCTCCTGCAGCAGATCTCTGATCCTGCTGAATCTCCCTCTGCTTCCCGCTGGAGAGTAATTCCTTCAGACACCTCCCACTGCACGGACCAGACTGCTTTCGAGCTGAGGAGATAATAATACCTAGTTCACATGGAAGAGTTCAGGGCTAACCTATTCCTGCACTGAAAACACTTCCTACCATCTTCAGCATCCAGCTATCCTATTATGTGCAAAGACCCTGCTCCAGCAAAGCACTTTACTTCCTGAGTACTTGCCTCCTCCCATGCTTTGAGTCATTTACAGTGTCTTAAGAGTGCTTCTGGATCAGGGCCTGCTTTTCCTTAGCCAGCCCCTATCTCAGAGCTTTTACTTATTTATTAGATATTAAGTGAGTTTTTTTTGTAGCGTATATATATTTTTTTTCCCTTTCCCTTGCCTTGACTTCTTCATGACTTAATTCCAACTGGTTCTTCAGGTCTTAATTGCAATGATTTCCAGGGCAGCTGGTGGGGTGACTGTGCACATCCATTTCACCAGGTGCTGCATCTGCTGGTGCTGAAGGACAGAGTGGAGCGATGCCTGTAGTGCCCCTTTTCTGACTGATCTGAAATTATTTCTGAAAGGTCATTTGACACCTTGTGCCAGATGCCTGTGCATAAAAGGAGAATGTATATGTTCCCTGGGATGCTTCTTGCCCTTACACTTCCCTTCCTGCCTCTCTTTTCACTTCTGACCTCTCACAGAATCATTTCTTGGTCCTGGTTACCCACCAACTACTTTTCCATTCCTTTTTTACTCCTCTTCTTCTTTGTGTTTCACAACCATTGCAAAGCATAGCAAGGCCACAAATCCCATGATGTGGGGCACAAGGAAATGAGGAGATTTCATTCAACACCACTCGTGACAGTCAAATGCTGCTGTTGATCTGCTCCAGAGGGTGTTTATGGCCAATGAGAAGGCCTGGATGACAATCTGTGGGATCTAAAACATACAAAAAAGGTGAAAAAAAGAGGGGAAAAAAATAAAGAAAGGTGAAGTCCTTGTCTGTTTTTTGCCCCAAGTCAATCTTTCTTTTCTTGCTCTGGTAGCTCAGCTTTACAGCTGAACCCTGGAACTCGTAATTGTGAAACTTGTATTTGTTAGATCAAAATGTCACCAATATATTATGTATATATAATTCACTATAAATGAAACTGCATCTTTTTGCAAACCTAGGAAGGAAAATACACCAAAACATTAAAAAAAGAAAAGAAAAGAAAAAAAAGTTAAATGTCCATATCTCTTTATATTTGCAAGCCCTGAATACATCCTACTATTGTACAGCTCTATGAATTATCACACAGACCTTATCATCTCACAGAGGAAATATATTCAGTTTTATGACTTTCCTTGCACCATATCCATGGTTATACTAACAACTTGAAAGCAGATTCAAATTGTCATTTCTTTCCTATTTTTTCTCCTCTAAGTTTGGAAAGTCCTCTGAAAGTAGCTCTCAATCAATTTGAGTATTTCTCAGGCTCCAACACAAGGCCAGTAATGCTTTAAATGTGAGAGCATGCACAATACAGTTCTACTTATATTTAAACTCTAAAATTATGGTTTTTTTTTTTCATGACATGGTGTTTTTTGCATATATAGAAGCTGACAGTTGTGAATGTTATAAACCCATTATTCATTCATGGTGGGCAATTGTGGTCCCCAAATAAGATCAGAATTTTCTGAAAATAATCTTTCTGAAAATTTTCTTAGAGATTCTTTCTAAATTCCTTAAGATTTCCACTTCTTCTCTCTAAACCATGATGACAACATTTCTGAAAAATATATTAATTTTTAATTTATTTTTCATTTTTATGGAAGCACCATAATTTGAATCTTAGGCATTAAAAACTTCACTAAAAATGTGGTGTTTGGAATCTTTTTAAATAAAAATTTAAGTAAGGTCTTTATTCACTGAGAGTTCTTTAAAATTATATGACACCATTCCAACCACTTGCACAAAAACCCAAGGAAATACATCTCTGCATTTTTTTCCCTGATTATTTCCTGATCTGCTTTTGTTTTTATGTGATGTATGAATTTCATAATTAGGAGTTAGGACTTTTCTGCTATGCATGGATGGTGCAGGAAAGTTCTCAGGATCACATTCCAGCTGTTTTGGAAGGAACATTTAAATTGGTGTTATCTTCTAATAGAATTAATTAGTACCCTTTATTATGGCCTGATATCATTAACAGTACAGCAGCACACAACCCTACAGTAGACGCCAATTTTCACCACAAGAGAGATAATTTATGTAACACAATGCCTCGCCCATTACACTTCTGTTTAGGAGCAATACTTCCAATTTTAGGAACAAAATTTCCAATATTTGCTTTCACCTGTGGTCCCCATTCCCAGTGAGGCAATCCAAATGCCTGATTAGATACAAAGGAACAAGTAAAAGTGGGGTTGTCCTTTTCACATCCTGTCCCTGGTGGAAAATAAAGCTGGCTGAAAAGGATGCTAAGGGATCATTCAAGATTTTTTCCAACATGATACTGTATCAGTAATGTATTCAGGGCTTTTTTTTGTTATTTTATATGTTCATCTTGAGGGTTGAGATGATCTTTTAAAAACATGAAAGTGTAGCAAATATAATATTCTACCATGCTTGCATTCCTTCCTAGCCTTAGGTCCTCCACGAAAATGAGCTGTGACATTTCATGATACATGTCTTAATTTTAACTTGGGAAAGGAAAAAATGTTTCTGAACAAATAAGTAAATAAATACAAAATCATCTCATAAATATTTTTCGAGGCCTGATGGAAAGTCATATCCTTCTGCTGGAGTAATGTTGCCTTTCCAGAGGTTTTACTGGGAACTGTTTGAAGTATTATGGTGTTCAGAGGGAAATATTTAGGGGGGGAAAAAAAGAGAACTAGTAAGCTACAACTCCAGATGCTGTCTTTACAATGGTCAGATCACTGGCTGACAGAGATTTCATCAATCAGTGGCCCTTGCTGAGGATGTCTGGGGTGAAAATTTTTATATGCATTATTGTGGGTTTCTCCATATGAAGGGAAGGACCTGAGAAAACTATTCCAATTTATCTCTGCTCCAGCAAAAGGGGCCAATTATCAGCTGCAATACTTTGGAGAATTTCCTGCCTGGTAGTTCAGAAACTGCCAAAAGCAGGGCACAGAAGCCAGAAAGTACACTCTTGTCATTGGCCCAAACGAACAAACAAAGATCCCCAACAGAAAATAACTCTCCCCGAAATAAAAATAGTTCTAAAAGATCAACAGAAACAAAAATGGACCAGATTTTAAATGAGAGCCTGTGTTTTACATATCATGTGGCTAGACATAGTTTCTGGAATCTGTCCAGCTCAACCCACTTTTCCCCACCATCTGTCAGCAGTGGGTTTGCTGACTGCAAGAGCTTGGAGGCAACGGCGCGAGAGGCGAGTGTTAGACAATCGAGTTTAAACATGACAAGAGCAGGGAAATTCAAAGGCTTGATGATGTAATGTGCTAGCACTTGGCTGTTGTGAGAAAAAGAGGAGGAGCAGGATAGCACAGAGAAATGAGTTGGCCACCTTTAGCCCGGATTCTCTGGCTCTCATCGGCGTGCGCTGAGACCCCAGCGTGATTAAACTTGCAGCGGGGAAGTGTTTAATTTACGTGGGCCAAGGAGATTGGGGATGGTGATTTAGATCTTGTGGTGCCAGCTTTGGGCCTGCTGACAAAACACGTCAGAATCTAGAGAAACTGTAAACTTCTGGGCTCGTGAGGTGAGTCACAAAAGCGAGGGACCACCAGAAGATGAGCTGGCTGTAAGTTTTATTCCCTTTGTCCATTGCAAGAAGAGCTGAGACTTCCAGCACCCTTCCACTGGTCCCATTTGTAGACAAGCATCTCTACCAAATGCCTTTTCCTCCCACCTTTGCTGTGGGTCTACAGCAAAGACCAAAACAGTAATAATCTTCTCACCTCTAGATTCCCTTGACTTGAGTGGGTGTGCCAGGTCACCAGAACGAAGCTGGGTAAGGAGGGCACAGTCTGGCCCACAGGGGGCTGTTCTCAGACATTTAATTTGAAGCAAAGACTGAGCACTGCTCAGGAGATTCTGGTGTACTCCAAACAGGCCTTGGCGAAACAGATCCACTCTCCAGGCAAAACAGGATTAAGGTGCAATAAAATGACCCTTGAAAAGTGGGAAAATATGTGCATCCCATAGTCCAGCCTTGACTGAAATTGTATTTATCTCCCAAAAATTCCCTCCTGAATGGAATGTGATCAGAACAAAAGTTAAAATTGCTGTATGCATGATATAAGAGCATATTCAGATACAGGAGACTGTGAGATGGGGAAAATGCATGCCACCAACAGAAGGATACACATAGTGCTTGAGGTGGTAATTGCAGTATTGGGTCTCATTTTTGTCACTGTAAAAGCTTCCTTGAGAAATGTGCTTCTCATCTGGCCTTGGGCAGGCAAAGGGATTTCTCCAGCTTTCTTTGAACAGGGCTGTGTTGGAAAAAGCTCAGTCCAGCCTAGTTAAACTGCCTGCTAAAATTACAGCCAGTTGGGGAGCTGGCTATTAAAAAAATCTTGAATGAGCTGCGTTTCCTCCTGATGCTCATTGCCTGTCTGCTGGGAGAGCCTGTGCTTGGTCCAGCAGGCAGCTCTCCATTTTTTCCCCTCTCTCACCCAGGCTGCTCTGGCTTCATCCCAAACTTGCCAGTGCCTCACACGCATCTGATGCTCAGCTCTGGATCCATCACATCTGCCAGCTTCACTTCTGGCACTCAGTGGGCGAAAGCCCTGCTTTCAAAGGCTTATGGCTGTCTTTTACAGGGAAGAGATGCAGAGATGCAGCACATGGGGCTCCCTGTGTCCCACAGTGCCACCAGAGCCCATTCCTCTGAGGGAAAGCAGGGATGGTGGCTTCGGGTGGTTTTGTTTCTTGGCAGAAGAAACCATCTGTAGGTTTTAATTGAACTGTCTGTGGATTTGCACCATTGGGCATGACAGCAGAGTCCAGCCCTGGAAGCCACAGACTACCAGCAGTCTTCCGAGTGAAGTATGAGTAAGGGAATGGATCAGCACCTGTGGACTGATTATAGATTTTGATGTGGTGCCATGGCTAGGATCCATGCCAGTAAAAATCCTTATAAAATGTGTGGACAAAATTTATTGCATACCTGCCGTAATCAGTTTTAAAATCACAATGTTTTTCTCAGTTTTCATTGATTTTTTTTCCCCCTGTTTTTGTCTTAAGAAAATGGTAGGAGAGCAATTTAATTTTTAGATCAAAGTTATAAACCCTCAAGAATCCATCTGAAACTTATAAACGCTCCGTTTTGTTTTATATTGAGATAATTAAAAAATACCAAACTATATATGTATTTTAATTGGGATTTGAAGAATGACTCCCAGTCACATACCTTGTAAACTAAGTTTCATTGAGCAATAAAGCTTGGTTAAAACAACTTTTGAAAAAGGGTTTTTTTTATTAAATGAAATACTTACAAACTGGTGAATATTGTAATCAGGTAGAAATTGCTGCCCGAGGAGGAAAAAAAACATATATTTGAAAAAAGAGTGAAAGTTCTTTGTTTCCATTAATATATGTTCCTATTTTGTCATAACCTACAAAAGTCACCATGACAAGTGACTAAAACAGAGAAAAGTGGTTTCACTGTTGAATTCTAACAGTTCTAAATCCCAAAATAACTGTGCTGGGTTGCCTCTAGGCATGTTCATACAGCAGGTAGGATGGCTCTTCTGAGGAAACCTTGTTCTGGAAGCCTCCCTCAGCATTTTGAGGGATGTGTAATCACTCTGTCTCTGCTGTCACCCAGCAGCAAACCACTTGCCATGGTCTTAAAGGGGTTCTGAAACGATGAGGAAAGGATGCTCACCGTGGTGTCAGACCCATTTCCCTGAGAATGTAACCCAAAATATGGGGTGTGCAAGCATGCTGGTGAGGCTGGACAACGATCAGCAGTGAGTCTGGATCAGGTTGGAGTGGGTGGAAGTGGGGTGGATGGATCTGCCTGCCCCAGGCTGGGCTACAGCCACACCTGAGCAGCACCTGAGCATCCCCTTGCAGAGCTGGAGTGGCGCAGAACTGACCCTGGACACAGCTCCTGCTCCCACTGCAGATCCCCCGGGGCTCTCAGCCTTTTTCATGGTGCAGTTCCTCTGGCTGGAGCCCAGTGAACAATTCCCTTTGACAAAGCACCCCATAAATACAGTCAGCTGGCTGAGACAAAGTTGTGCTGCTTTACCCCGGCGTTGTGTACATCTGCACTGTGCTTTACTATTCAAGAGAGGCTCAAACAACTGTCGTCTCCTCTCCTATCGAGCTTCCAGCCCCCACCAAATTTCCCTTAACTTGACATATCCTGCACAAAACTGCTGAGCTCCCTGAGACCTGGAATATGGCCAAGTATCATTGCATTGTAAAGCCATGGACAGAGACGTGGAAGATTCATGCACAGATTTCTAAACTGTGCCCTGCTTAAGTGGCAGAAGGAAAACCTTGGTGCTTGCTGTAAGTCAAGCCAGAACACTCATCATTTTTACTATTTATTTTCAGGATTTTCAACATTTTTGAATTTTAATTCCTTCCATTTATTTTTTAAAAGCATAATCACAGCTTGTGTATATGATCATGAAACGCAATAAATCTGGGGAAATGCCCAAGAAGCCAACAGAGGAATATCAGCTTGTATCTCTCAGGAATCCTTAATTGCAACTCTTATGAGGTTTGCAAGGCCTGCTGTTTCATTGTAATCATTATGAGGCCAGCTGAGGCTTGCTTAAACTACCTTGAGTGGTGGATTAATCTAGACTAATAAAGAGTTTTCACACAATCATGAATGTCTGTCGTGAAAAAATAATCTTTTTTTCCCTGGTTGTGAAAAATTAAGTGAATAAAAAGTTTTATATTTTACTCCAAAAGATTGGGCAAAAGGGGAGTAAGGTACAAGGGTTAGTAAACATTAAAAAATAAAGACAAAATTGCTCAAAAATTCATGCAAAGCACTGTTGTAATGTGCAAAAATGTGAAGGATAAAAGCAAGTTGGTCCTTCTAGAACCCTCAGATGTTCTGTAGGTAGAGTGGTGAGCCAGTGACAAACAAAGAGAAACTTAAGCAGCCATCACCATAAAGACAAACAAATGTTTCTGATGGATATTGTATGTGTAATTTAGAAATGCTTCTCACTGGACACTCTGTGCCTTTGCCCAGCTGGCTGTTGGGAGCTCTAGCCCAACTCCGACCACAGGGATTTGATTCACTGAGAATTCCTCAAGGCTACAGACCCTGTGCTGTTGTCACTTCTGAGCACAGACAGCAAGAGGAAGAGTTATCCTGTTAGTCTGCTTAAATCACACCTTCAAAGGATGAGGGGTAAACCAGAAAAAGCTGTTCAGTGTCAGCATGGCTGTATCCATTTGGGAGTTTTTCTGGGCCAGTGGTAGGAATGAAAGAGAATAACTTTATCTGCAGGAACGCTGTAGAGGAGATGGGGTGTTTGTGGGAGAGTGGTGAAAGAGAATAAGGCAGGTTAGGCAGCACGTTTCAGATGAAAGAGGTTAAATGAGAATTGTTGGGTTGCTTTTACACGACTTGCACCAGAAGTCTGGAATCGTGACCAATGTTCCAGTCTGTCTCTACATCAAGAAAATTTATAGTAATCTGCACGTCCCTTACTTTCTTCACAAGTAGTACCCTCAGTAAAATGTTGACCTCAGCTGAATCATTGCACTTCTTCTAGTGCATCTTCTGGAGTGCAAAGCATAACCAGAACTCAGTCATGCTCTCTGGATCTGGCTGGGGAGAAAGACCACATGAGCAGCTTGCAAACCAACCACTGGACCGTGTCATATTCCCTTTCAGATTATTACATCCCAAAACTGCATCCCAAAAGTTTTTTATTTCGCTGCTGGTAGATGCAGAAGACCCTGCTCCAGTTGCTCTGCACTGCTTTAATCCCAGCACTGCTGTGCTTTGGGGAAGTGCTCCTGTGGCTGCATTAATTAGCGATTTAAAATCGTCTCAGAAGGCTCAGAGAGACTGAGAGGAAGCAAGAAAACTGCTCCAGCACAAAAAAAACCCTACAGAAATTAAAGGTCCAAGGAAAACACTTAGAAATTGAAAGCTCTGTCACCTCAATGCTCAGGAGGAGGTCAGCATCAAATGCAGAGCCAGGCACATCTCAGCAGCTTTCCCATCTCTGTCCTTAGATGAAGGCCTTGGTGCTGGATTCTCTCATGATAAATCCAGGGATGAACTCAGTGGGAATCAGCTGTGGTTGGGGTCTACTGGTGATGCTGGTATAAATAACATCAAAAGGGTGCATTGGCAGGCCACAGCATATGTCAAGAGATTTAGGCTGTTGTGAGTATGTCTTTTAAAACACCAGAGGCTGAAATTTTCAAGGATCCCTACTCTGCTGCATAAACACATACAAATGCCACAGTGGCACGCTGGTATTTACTCCATGAGCAAACATGACAAATGTTGGGGAAAAAGTTGCAAATAATTTAGGGCCAATCCAAAAATACTTACAGATTCGTGTTGTTGACCAACCTGTTCTTCCAGGTGTGGCGGTTTCGTGTGTTTTCCTGGTTGCCTTGCTGTGCAGTGCAAACTCAAATGCAGCTGCATGAATACCTCCTGGATATCCTGCTGAGGAGAGGGAGCCTCAGAGACTTCTCAGGCTGATTTGCCACAGCAGCAGCGAGGTGGATTTGGTTTTCAGGTGATTGTTACAGTCTGAATGGGATGACAGTCTCGTGCTGTCTCATATGGATTTATGCTGTTACAGTAAATAAACCTGGAGGGTGAGGCACATTTTGACCTGTTGTGGCTGGTGCTTTTTCATGGCTGCTAAACCCTGCTGATCAAAGGTGACATCAGCACTGTGCTACCCGGGCCAGAACACACAATAAAAAAAAAGAAAAAACAAATTTAAAAAAAAAGACAGAAAAAAGACACATAGGGCTTGGCAAAGACAAAGAAGAAGAAATAGANAAAAAAAGAAAAAAGAAAAAAAAAAAAAAAAGGGGGGAAAGAAGGTATGACATATAAAATACATTCCAACACAAAATACCAAAGATATCCAATATGCAATGTGTCACATTCATTCACTACCATGAATATTCACTGCAAGATTAATGATCTTGAAAGAGATTAAGATCTTACTTCTTTCTTCTGGTTTGAGTTTATCAATAAATCCACTTCTGGTCAGTGAAAGCAGCTGTGCAGTGGTGGTGTGGGAGACCAGTAGAGGAGGTCAGGTGGAAAAGCCTGGGTCGTTGTCCTGGGTTTTCAAGATGTGGGTGGGGGTGTGTATTATATCACCATTTCTTAGGGGTGTGGCAGTTATCTTCTGTTCATTGTNAGCAGACACCTGTCTTTTCAAACCAGGACAGGCATTCATCACTCACCTGACATGCACCACCTGTGATCCTCTGGCCCTGCCTCCCAGCCACATCCCTTCTCCTCAGAGCCCTTCTCGGTCTGTGGGTGTGATTGGTGCCCTCTTGGCTGTCTCAACAACTTTGAGGTTTCCACCACATTAAGCAACAGCACAAGAGGAATTTTGAAGCCTTGGGGGGGGAAGTGTGGTGCTGTGGTGCTCAGTGGGAGGTGTGTGGCTACCAAGTCTATGTGCTTTTGTGATCCCTGTCTGGAAAAAGGCATCACTTTGGCCATATCCACTAAGAACACTGCAAACAGCCACAGGCTTGCACTGCCCAAACTTTATGAAGCCTGTGAGACATCAAGAAAGTATGTACACAGCACCATGCCTGAGATAACAATCCAGTGCAGGTCACAAATGACCATGGGATGACTGCAATGGCTGATTGCCAGTTTAGGCAGGGGGAGCTGAGATCTGATCAGCCATGCACTGTGCAGATGGTTGTCATCTCCTGTGCTTTGGGGCAGC
Source organism: Hypocryptadius cinnamomeus (assembly GCA_013400635.1). Lineage (NCBI taxonomy): Eukaryota > Metazoa > Chordata > Aves > Passeriformes > Zosteropidae > Hypocryptadius > Hypocryptadius cinnamomeus. Next base: position 12,330 of record VYZP01014394.1, on the reverse strand, counting down.
CCAAATAAACCATCATGGGCTGAAGGCACAGAAGGGAGATAGCTACAGCCCTGTGCAGAGCCTTTCTGAGATAGCTTCTCCTGTTTACATCCATTTTCTTCCCTGCTCCTGTTTCTATCAACATAAAGGGGAAGACAATCATGACTTTCCTTCCAGAGTTTTTAAAGCCCGAGGAAAGATAAGCAGAAGAGTGGAAAGAAGGAAGATTTTGGATAAAAAAGGGGGTGGGAGAGAAGCTAAAAGCATCTGGGTTGCTGTGTGTGCAGAGGAACCAGGAGAGGAGTGGTGGGGCACGGTCAGAGAGAAAGCTGGCAGCACAGCTCCTGTGGAAGAGGAGGAGAGGGCAGCCCAGCAGCACTCCCCGCTCCATTTAAATGTCAGCAAGGTAGCTTCCACCAAAAGAATGCCTCCTGAGGGGGGAGAAAACAAGCAGAGTGTCAGGACCAGCTGGCAGCTTGAGAAAAAACAACCGTGCAGCTGAACAGCACCACTGGGAGCACTGGACGGCTGCCCCTGCCTCCTCATCGTCACCATTCAAGGCCTGTCAAAAGAATAATAAAAGGTGCTATAAAGAGAAGACAAATCTCAGGCAGTCAGAGCAGCAGTGGGACTGGACAGAAGGGAGAGCGGGCAGAGCTGGGCTCCTGCAGCTGTGTGAGCATTTAGGGCCTTGCAGAGGTGGCTGGCTTTGGAGACATGCTTTCTGTCTCCAGAGGTGACAGGGCAAAGGGAGGGCCTGCCCATGACCTCGCACCATGCGGGGGTCAGGCCCTTCTGCTGATCAAAAATGCATGAGGATTGGCCTGTCCCTTTGTTTCCTGGTGGTTTACATCTGCCAGAGTGCTAAAGAAATGCTGGAGGATGGGACTGTGCCTGTCAAACCCCTGGTCTGGAAACCTTCACGTGGCAGCCTCAGCCTGGTCCCAATCTTCATCCACCTCCATGTCTTCCTGCTGGTGCTGCTGCTGCCCCACTGTCCTGGAGAGTCAGCATGTGCCACCACCAGAGGCCCCTCACCAGTGTCACACACCACAGCCCTTCATTTTGAGTGACCTGATCCATAAAAGTTACCTGCTCAGTCCTGAGAGGAGTCGGAGATGAAATTTCACCCAGGCAGGGAGATAATTTTCCCTGTCTCCAAAACAGGAATGCTCAAGAAGGACAGATTCCTCCAGGCAATAAAGACTAGGAAGGAAATTGTTTTTGAAGGCCAAAAGCCTATTCTTTCCAGATTTAGGCACAGTGATAAACATCAAAAGGAAACAATGGATACCCACTTCTGCAGGTGTTTCCTTCATACTTAACTGCTCCCCTCCAGCCTGTTGGGAATACTGCTCTTGCCTATTGTTTGGTAAATTCCAAGAATCATATTTATATCCATTATGTGAAGGACTACTTTGCTGGGTACATATTCCCCTGTGTGTGACTACAATGCTGTGCCAGCTGGGACACTGGGGAAGCCAAATCCCAGCCAGCTTCCCCAGACCAAAGCCCAAGGACTCCAAGTCCCTGCACAGTTCAAGATATTCTCATCTTCCTCTGCTCAGAACATGGAAAACAGCGTTTCATTCTGTGGACATTCTGTTTCCCAGCACTGGAAAACATTTCTTCACCCTCATCTCCACCACACCAACAGCAGGACGTGCTCTAGATTGCTGCAGCTGACCTGAAGTAACATGCCAGGAACAAAAGCCAAACATTTGAGAAGGCTACCCAAGGAGAGGGAGTTGGCCTTCTTAAGCACAGCTCGGAAATTTTCCTAACCAAAAAGAAACGTTGGATAAACACCTTAGGAAGATGAGCTCATCCTCGTGATGAGCCCTCCTCCTGGAATTTTCTGTCTCCTCCTTGACGTGGTTGAATGAGACAAGTAACAGAAGACAATTTCTGGAAACAAAAGTCAGAGGAGGGAAAGTTTTAGGGATATCCAGCTCAGCATGTTGGTGTGTACATGTCAGTAGATTAGGCAATGCCTTTGGGAGGCGTCACTAATTTTTTTTTTTTTTGTTTATTCGTGTTATATACATAAAATAATTATTCCATAGCTTTTCCACGGCATCACTTCAAACTTCCTACAGTAGGAGATTGATATAAACATTAAAATTTTCAGGTAGGGAAGCTGAGCCTCTGTTTGCTAAGTAACATGGCAAAACAGCAGCAAAACTGGAGGAATAGTCTTCAAGCCTCTCAGTGAAGTGTTTTCTCCCCACATGTGCCCCAAGAGGTATGGAAACTAGTGTGCTTACTTAGACACCCTGCAGCCCTAAAAAAAGGATTGATTTCCCAAAGCAGTCAGAGTTTGGTAGGACACCACAGAATCCAAACCAAGCCTTGAGATTCCCAGTTTCCGCCTTTGGAGATCTGCAATGCACAGCTCAGGTCAACCACTGTGTTTTAAGATGGGAAAAGGACCATCCATCAGCAGGGAGGAAATGGAATTATAACAACACAATTCCAAATACAGATGTTAATTCACTCTCCCAATAGATCCCCTCTATTAAAAAAAAAAAAAGAAAAAACAACCACCAAACTTTTCTCTTTTTTGACTGTGTGGGAAATGAAGGCATTCAGCTCTATTCAGACAGAAGGTCTGTCTGGCAGAGGAGTTGCTCTCCATGATACAATCTCTGATGGCCCATCTGTGACAGACATCAGTAAATATTTCATATATGCCCCTCCAGAAGAAACTGAAATGAAAACTCACCATCCCCACTACTTGCCACTTGTTCTGGGAGCCATTCTCAACAGAAAAATAAACAAACCCACAATTTTGCCTTAAAATTAACCCCCAGCTGAAGGCAAAATAAAGCTTTTCATGAAGAAAACCAGCTAGCTGTGTAAAAGATGGTTTTGTTACAAGCAATGATGAAGCAGAAATGGGTTTCCATCTCAGAAAAACTCTTCAGTTCACAGGTCCCTTTTTCCCAACTCCCTGTTTACAACATATAATTTTCCAAATCCATGTGGAACCCAATTTTTTACCTCTGTGATTTTGTGTAGTGGTTAATCTGTGCATTTGTAAAAGATAGAGGACAACATGTTTTAGTCAGCAGAAGGAAACTTTTAAAATTTATTATTTTTCTAGCCTTTTTTTTTTTTTAATAGTGCTCCTCAGCCTTTGTCTCTGAGCACTTCCCAGAGGTCAGTCACGAGTAACGTCCTCACTGCTGAGACACTGAGCAGAGGCCACAGGGCCAAACCTCAGATGGGAAATGGGAACTGATCCCCAGACCTTTGGAACTCCTCTCCTTTGTACCATGCAGATGACTTGTCTCCTTTACCCTCCCACCCCCACCCTGGCTTTTCCAAGTGTTTCACATGTCAATCCCACAAAAAACTGACAACAGTCCTTAATTTTAACAAGCATGTGCCACCAAGCACAATAAGATCATTCACAGCGCTCGGAGTGAAGCAGGTGGGGTGAGCCCTTTTCCGGGTTGACTGTGTCATTTTGGCATGAGCTCTCTCTGTTGCTTCATAGAGCTGAAACAAGATGTGTGAGGAAGGGTGACTTGTTTACAGCATCTCAATAATTAATAACCATTGCTGGAAAATGTTTCTAGATGTACACGCACCGAGTCCCGAAGCATGACATGCACTTTGATTCATGTGCGACACGCGCTCCCTGATACATAAAATTCTCAGTGGCCTGGAGTTTGTCAGCCTGTTGATTCTGCTGAAACATATGTTGGTCTATTGAGGGAGCTGTGTGATGAGCAATTTCAAAAATGTCCCAATTTGGAAATGTAGCTGCAGACAGTGTTTTAGAGGAAGTGCTGTGTGATTGAAAGCTGAAGCTGCACCATGCAGTTCAAATTAGATTTGGACATTGTGTGCACTGTCAGTTTGGAGAACTCTTCACATGCTTGCCAGAGGTTTATAGGACATATGGGTATGAGCCACAGACAACATCTAGTCCTCCAGTTTCTATTTAGTTTTAATCAGACACAAAGATCCTTCCCTTTAAACACAAGGAGAAGGAACCTTATTTTTCAACAAGGAACACAGAAAAGAGCAGGGGTGGAAGGAATGAGAGAACAGCTTATTCCTGCATAATCTTTGCTCTTCGTATGATCCTCAGCCTGCTGATCTCAGTTAGTTTTGGGGAGAGCAGAAACCAGAGCGAGCAGCCTGCAGGTTGTTTGGAGAAGAGAAATAAAACAATCGGTTTGGAACCAGCTCCTTTCTCATAACCTCATTTGTTTCATTCACCAGCTGTTTTTCTGAAAGGTGGTGAAGCAATAAAACACACCCTTGATTACCCTTTCCTTCTCAAATCTTTTCAGTCTTTTTTTTTTTTTTTTTTTTTTTGGAGTTGCAGGAGTGTGAGAAAACCCAGTTGCATTCAGGGTCTGGTCCAGCACCCATTGCCCTCAGCAGGCTTTGAACAGCATCCACGGGCCTGGGTTTGCAGAAATCTGGATTCCAAAAAAGCACTTAATCACATTAGCTGAAATCCTGCTGATTTCACTGCAAACTTTTTCCACCACGCTTGTTAAAGATGAGGGTGCTGTGAGCAATTTTCCCTTCACTGCGTACGTTTAAGTTCAGCACAGCAAAGAAAGCTCAAGCTGAGCTGGGGCCCAGTTGATTCCAATGGGATTAAGCATTTATTTACAGGCAGGCATGTGTGTAAGCACCTTCCTGGATTACAGCCTCACACTGACTCAGGTTGAAATGAGTGTGCCTGTGTTGAAACAGGGCTTTATTGTCCTTTGAACTGAAGGCTGTATGTCTTGGTGTCTTGCTCCCTCTGCTTTGATGGTTGCACTGAAGGACATTGTGGGTTCCTACAGCAAATCTGGCTCCATGCAAGTCAGAAAGAACTTTTTTTTCATGGAGTTAATATTCAGTTTCTCCTGCAGATGAGAGTGGAAGAATTCAAGGTTGACTGGCATGCTTGTGGCAAATTACATATATATATATTTTAAAATAGCCCCTAACCACAAATAACTGAGATCCAAATCTATATTTGATATAAAGGAAGCCAGATTCTTTTATGTTTGTTTCTTTTTTTCCTGTGAGCAATTATTATTTGATAAAGAAGTTTTAATCAAAAAGTATATATAAACTGTGCTTTCATGACTACAGTGCCTTCTACCAACCATATGTAAATGAAAAAATTATATGTAAATCATGGAATATAATAGCATGGACCACCTCCCATCATGCAAACTTGTTCCACAGCCTACTCTTCTGGTGGAGCACAATGATGAAAAAGTATACCAGAAAAAGGGAAAAGAAAGAAAAAAGAAATCAAACATGGCCATAATAATAATAATAATAATAATAATAATGAAATGTAACACCAGACTAAGAAGCATTTTTTGTATCTGATACAATGCAGACTGGGTTCAGGGAGATCCCATCTGCTGATTTCAGGGAGAAAAGGATTAGGTTGTTCTTTCCTATGCATGGAAACCAGATAGCTGAGGCTGCCTGCCTTTGTTGTTCTGAGCAATGTAATCTAATATACCAAAATCAAAATCAAAACGGTACCCTTTTTTTTGTAGGCCTCTGACTAGCAGGCACCAAAGAGGTTTAGTCCTTTTTCCACCCCTCAGCCTCAATTTAGCAGTACCAAACACAGACAGCTGGGACGAAGCAGAAAACTGCATCCCAGAGGAAAAGCCAAGCAAAATAATTACGTGTGTTTGTGAACACATCCTTCTGAGTGGGGAATACCTACATCCAAAAAAACAACATCCACTGAAGAAATCTGGGGGAAGCCAAGACCCTTTGATTGCCTGAGAGTGGGAAGACCCTTGAGAGGTGCAGCCTTAACTAGACAGATCTCCTCCAGCATTCCCAATGCAGCCAAAGGAACAGCTGTCCCATTTCTTCCTCAGGGCTCTCTGACCCCATCCCTCCATGGTGAGACCTTTGGGACAGGCATGGGGTCAGCTGACAGCAGCACTGCCTTCTGCAGCAATGTGATATCTCAACCAAGATGAGATGAGCACTGCATGACAGCCTGGACACAGAGAACCAGGAGAAAACAAGCCCACTGCTCAGTGTTTGAGGGAAAATTAAAGGACAAGTGCAAGGCAGGTGGGGACTAGAAGCACTTGGATTTAGGGCTCTGACTCATGCCTGCAGATGGATTTAGCTGAGGCAGCCGCCACCTCAGCTGTTTGTCCCAGTCCTCTGCCAAAGGTTATTCTGGGCCATCTGGAGGGACTGGGGACCCACTTGTGTCACATGTGGGCTGAAGACACACTGCAGAGGCTGGGGCAGCTCGGGGCAGGTCGATCTCCTGCTCAGCCTCTTGGTCCTCCCCGCTACCAGTCGTGAGTCAATATCCCAAGCAACAGCAGCACAGGAGGGCTGGTGCCCAGAGCTGCATGTGTAAACCCTTGCAAATGCTCTCTCAGGGTCACCACATGTGAAAGATGGTGTCTGGGAAACACCATTCCCTTTTTGAGAGGTGGGTAGCAAAGTTTCCCTGGGGATTTTTGAAAGCAATGCCTTTGGGGGATCACTGGTTTTGGTATCCATCTCACAACACCAAAAGTGCTTTCATAAAATAGGTGAGATGCTCAGCATCTTATGAAAAAAAGGCATTTTAAACTTGAAAAAGGGTATGAGTATTTCTCCCAGCAGCAAATGATGCTGCTGAACCTATAGACTGATAACTCCACATAATAACTGAGAGGTCTGCAGAAGAGTGACACCAAAGCGTGGCTCTGCCTGCACAGAGGTGGCAGCAATTTTCACCCTGTCTGTACCTAAAGAGGCAAAAGCAATGGATACCTCTGCTCTAGCCCCTATGAGTTTTGGGGTGATGAAGGGAGGTGCCCTCTGGAGAGACAGGTGGGGAGAGGTGTGCAGCTGGTGTGGAGCAGCCCCAGTGGTACCCGGAGGTCCCCTGGAGAAGGGGCACTGCGAAAACCATCAGCTGCTGTGACTTTGGCCTCCCATGGTGGCCAAGGCCTCATGTCCAGGCTCCCATGTTCCAGCACACCCTGTAGGCTCCCCAGCAGACCCTGGGGCAGGTTTTGGGTGTGCAGAGCTAGCAGTCTGCCAGCAGATAGCTTTGGGCACATCTGCACCAGCCTGGAGACAGAGCGGTGGGTGACAGCAGGGTGGACATACCTCGCAGCCAGCCAGTTCAAACGCTTCATTATCTGAGCCTTTGGCAAGACTTTTTAGGGTCTCCACTGCATTTTCCCTACCTAATCAAGCTGAAGGCAAGGCATAGACCTTCCTGCCAAGGCAGAGTACCCAGTGTCCCCGACAATGGCTCCTTCTGGGCAGCCCAGCCAGCTTTGCTAACAGGGACAGTCCATTTTGGAGTGATGAATGCCACGTTATTGGCTGAGACTTGTTAGGCACACTGAATTCTCTCAACATGATCTCCTGACAGAGGAGAACAGAATACAAGAGGGCTTGTATTTTCCTGCTAAAGCATTTAGGAAGAGACACAAAGCCCTAAGAAAGTTCGCCTGCTGGTTCCTCGCCTGTGCTACCCACATTTAGCTCAGTGCTGACAGAATTTGCTGAGATGTTGGGAAATAATGTGTTTTTTGGAACACTAAAACTATCATTGCCTCTGATTAAAACAATCCAGCTCCCAGTTTGGTATAGTCATGATCACATACTGTTCTAAACATATATTCCAGCCTCTCTACTTACCTTCCCAGTTTCATATCCGAAACCCGTGATTTCACAGAGGTCACTCATGCACCTTGAGTGAAGTAACATAAAATTACCTCCAATGTGGGTTTGGAAATAGCCTTCCCCCCTACTCCTTCTCTTTGCATCTTTCGTGCAAGTGTGTGTTCACACGTGTGTGTGCTCTTGAGTTGACATCTATTAAAGACTGATCTCATTTGTGTCTAACATGCCACCTACAGGGAGCATTTTGGAGCAGCCAAGTTACAGGAGATAGATAAAAAAGAAGAAGAGGTAATGAATATGGAGCGTAAATGCCTTAGCAAAGTAATGGAGACATGTACTAAGAGCAAGTGAAATTTGACCTTCTGGCTGAAAACCTGATAGCGAACCAATTGGAGAACTTTAGAAAATTGGATCAGCCTCAATGGGCACAGAGTAAACATTGGGAGTGCAATACAGTCTTATTAAACATAATGCACATTTAATGCATAATTTTATTGCAACCAATTTCATGGTACTGCCTTAAATGAGTCCGGGTCTACTTTGACTGTAGCAGTCCACTACCATTAGTGCCTCTTAAAAGAATTGCAAGGCCAGTAAACTATCACCAGTCTGATCTCTCCCTTAGCCCATACTTTCTGCTTCATAAACTCTCCCAGCTCCCACAGCTTGTAGTGAGATCTTGTCTTCGTTCAGTACGCAGCTTTTGAAACACTAAACTGTTTTGGCAAGTCTTCACAGATGGGAATGTTACAACATTTCCATTTTATGCTGGTGCAGTAAAGCAGTGAAGCTTTGCAGCTATAGATCAGTCAGTTGAATCCCAGCCTTACAACAGGAGTTCCTGGAGACTGTACAATCAGACTGGTGCTGAAGATTTCTCAAGCACAGCAGGCAAAATCCTATTTTTCTAAGTGACAGCAGTAGTGTTTGCCCTCTGATAGGAACAAGAAATAGGGAAAACAAATGATGCTGAGCTCTAGGAGAGTAGCCCCCCTCACAGACTGATAGGGGATGGCTGGATTAACACATAAGGAACTGCAAAGAAGCAACAAGAACTGCTTAATTTATACCCTCAGAGTACAAAACCCCACACTCTGAGTTTCCAGTCTCTTCTTGCTGAGCTTTTCACAGCCTGTAGCGTTGTTATCTGCACCTTGTAGAAACACCAGCAAGGGAAGAGATGTTTCAACATCAGCCTGGGATTTTCCAGGTGTAAAGGACATCCTGTGCGTAGCTGAGCTTGGATTTTCAACACCCTGGAGCTGTGTTTGAGTCCAGAAACGTGATCTGAGCCCATCCCTAGATGAGAGATCAGCCCTTTGTGTTTTGTCACAGTGAGCTGCTAATAACATCTGCAGAGCAGTGCTGCTGGAGCTCCCTGCAGGGGTCCTGTTTGCCAGGCACCACACACATGTGTACACAAGAGAGATCTCTTGCCCTGACAAGCCTTAGGATTCCAGCTAGTAGCAAAATGCAGCATGGGGGTGACACACACACAGAGTGGAAAGAGGCCACCACCGTTGTCATCAAGTGGTGCAGTGTCATGAATCAAGCCTCCAGTGATAGTGAAATAACACACTGGCTGCTTTTGGTTCACATTCTGGGTTTTCAAGCCCTTCCTCCTGTAATCACATCCATCAAGGGCTCACTAACTTCATAATTTTTTGCCCCACAGCAGCGGACCTGGAAGTTTTCTGGAAAAAAAAAAAAAAGAAAAAAAGTCCAAAAACTATGAAATTCTTCATTAATATTCTGAGTACACTCACTGAGGAAAAACTAGAAAAAATGCTGTAGCTCCTGATCTTCTGGAGTACACAGGAGAGCATGAGGTCAGGCCCCAAAAAGTAGTATTCTTCTGTTGATGGACCACAAAAGTGTGACCTCTGCTGTCCTGTCCATTGGGATAGTGAAAGGGTATTCAAGACAGGCCAGAACTGGACCTGAAGTTTTGCATTCCCACGGACTAGTTAGTGGTTTTGTGAACTTCATGGCCTTTAGTAGACAGAGAAAACATTTTTTAAAACCCCATCCATGCGGGGACCTGAACTTCCCCTGGCCACTCAGGTGGCACAGCAACCCTATGCAGGCAGGCTTAGAGTGGGCACACATATATATGATTTAAATAAAAGGACAAAAAAATAACATCCCTAATCATAGGTGATGGCTCCACACATTTATGGAATGATGAATTATTGAAAACTACTCTGTAGATAATTATTTTGTTGCCATTTCCTCTGAATCAAATCATGAAGATATGTTTCTGATGGTGAACATACTTGAAAAATGTTGTGTTTAAAAAAAGGATTATACGAAAGTCTCATTCATCTTTAACTCTAAATAGCATTTAATTAGCAATCCAGCAGCATTTACAGTGGTAACACATGAATAATTCTGGAGAGGGAAAAAAAAAGAAAACAAAATACTTCAGCATGAGTCTCACCAGAACTTGTAGAATGGGAAGAAAAATAAGTTAAAACAACAGGAAAACTCTTTTGATGCTGTCATATCAGGTTGTGGGATGGGAGTAGCCTGTAACCTTATGTCACATGTCCATGCACACATTATTTTCAGAGGAGGGATAGGTACGAAGTGGAAGGTGTAACACTGGAGTGTCACTGAAAGGATATGAAAAAGGAAAATCCACCAAGAGCAGGAACAAAAAGTGGCCTCCAGCAAAGGGAGGATTTTACTGTCCCTGCTTGAAGTCTGCTTAAATTTCAAGATGAAATTACTCAGCTAGGCAATGGTTGTTCTATTCACAGGCTGCACATGGAAATGTATATTCCTTCCCACCTTCACATGCATTTTCCCAGAGAGAGACAGGCAGAGACAAGGCTCTACCTTCAACAATATTGGGAATAAGGATGCTCAAAAGCTCTCCAAGGCTTCTCACAGGAAGAGAGGGTTCTCTGAAACACAAAGAGTGCTTCAGGCAAGTACCTCTGCCTTGGAGCTGTGGCTATTCACCCACAAGTGAGGCTTGCTCAGGCACCTGCCAAGACAGAAATGCCTACAACTGTTTGAGGTTGCCAGGAGAAATGCAGTGCCCACGTCTGAATAAACTTGTCTGTCTGCGTAGAAGACCTGGTGGAAAACTGGGACTTCACATCTGCTAAGAAATGCTGGCAGGTTTGACATCACCCATCTCCAGCTGAAATGGAATCTGGAAATTACTTAGGAAAAGCAGTCCTTTTGAACAAAGGGTTCCAGAAGTATCAAACTGACCTCGCTGTAGACAACATTTGCCAGTTGTAGTCATCTGTTTAAATAGACAAGCCAGGTGCAGTTGGAAAAAAGCAGAAAATATTTCCAGTGTTAGAACTTTCCTTTATGTTTGAAATACTTCAAAGCTAAGAACATATTCTCTGAGCCAAATCAGATATGCATTTGTTAGACCATCTCTGACAGAAGAGTTAATTGGAAACTATAAACTTTCTTTTGCTTATGTCCTGAGACTAGCAATGCCTCAATAAAGCTCACCCTCCTTATGGAAATGCATCTTTTTGGTCTTACACGTTTGACCACCACAAAATTAGCTATTATTTTTCAAAAAATTTCATAAAACCTTTCAAGATGGTCACAGCTGCATCTTCCAAACTGAAAACAATTTTAATGCAAAATCATCAACAGAGATTGAAAAGGCTTCTTTTATAAAAGTTTAAATTATTACATCAGTATTTTATTGATAGGTAGGTATGTTAATAATCCATTCCTTTTAGCTATGGGTGGTTATATCAGCCTCTACTGGTGTGTCTCATATTTGTAATTTACTGCAATTGTTATTCCTGTTACAGCTGTACCTGGAGAAAAAAGTCCCCATTGGCCCAAAAAACTAACTAACTAACTAAATAAATAAAAACCCTAAGAGACTTTGAAAAATAAAAAGAAGAAAAAGATTTAAAAGGTTTTTGTCATTTTATATTCTGTAACATGGAATCACCACATCTTGTTTCATGCTAAAAATGCAAATCAAGGGAAATAAGTGTGGTGAAACACGAACACAGCAAACAGTTAAATGGCTAAATTCTGTGCAAAACTTGTGAAGCTTGCTGCCATGGGATGTTACAGAGGGAGGTGCCTTTTCAAGGAAGACCTGCTTTCCATCTTTTCTCAGGACAGAGGAGCGTGGTGAGGGTGACTGCACCCCAGGCTCTCAGCCAGGGCCCAGGTCTCTTTCTTTCCACGTTGTGGTTTCCCATGTGCAGGCAGTGATAATTCAGCATCATGAAAAAACATAAATTGTCAGATAGGCAATGCTGAGATGAAAGGAACATTATCTTTTACGGCTGGCCAAGACTCTGAACTTTTATGGCTTTCTACAAGAAGTAACCAGAAATGACAGAACTATTCTTGTGCTTTTCTAATTTCTATTCCAATTTACTATAAGCCTGGTGTGATAAGACCAAAAATGTGTTTTAGCTGTGGGCAGGTTTTAAGACCACATTGTTCTAAACCACTGAAAATCAGGATTCTTGATAGAAACTGTGATAAACCCCAA
>VYZP01014393.1:0-28449 GCA_013400635.1 Hypocryptadius cinnamomeus | reverse complement strand
TCCTGACTAATCTCTGCTCCCCTGCCATTCGCATAAGGCACCATCTGATCTTTCAAGTTCCTGCATGCATGATGAGCTCTTGGCTACAGCCTGGGCTGGTGCAGCCAAATCTTTGTGATTCCACCTGGGCAGGACAGAATGCAAGTTATCACTTCCGACTGGCACCATTTCCTATGCCCAGAGTGACCCTGCATGACAACTCTATGCCTCATTACACCAGCCAAGAAATTAATGTACATCACCAGCCCTGTAAAGCTTACTGTCATCTCAGCAGAAGCTTGAATTATTTACCACAGTTTTTTTGATTTTATTTACCATGAGTTTTTTTATTTTTAAGAGCAACGTTTAGTAAAGAATGAAACCTAACTGTTTTGGAAAAAAAATACAGATCTCTTTTGTTATTCTGTACTCAATGTCCATCACAACAAATCATTTGTTCATCTCACCTTCCTGCTAATAAGCTGCCTTTCTGATGTCTTTGGAGCCTCATCAATCACTTTGTACTTGTTTGTAAAGGAAGAGACCCCCTTTCCCCAACAAACTGGAGTGCACAATCCTTTACTGCACAAAGGAGAATCAAAAAGCAAAGCCAACTAATTCAGCCTGCACTGAAGGACAGAAGCAAGCAAAACAGCTCTTGGCATGTACCCGAGTTTTAAAGTAGGCTTTAGAATGTGAGTTTTGTTCAGTTTTTAGGGAGGCCTAGAAGGTACTTAGACACACTTCAGAGAGATCCTTCACCATCAGATACTGCTGATCAATCCTAAGGGAATCATTTTGTTTTTACCATTTACTCACAACAAAAACCAGTCTTTGTGTTGAGCAGTACAAACAAAAATATCTTCTAGTGAAGAAGCAGCAGAGCAAACCAGCTTTAAAACCAGAAGTTTGAGAGGAAAGCAAAGCACAGCCAGGGCCTCATGCAGGACTCCTTGATGCACTTCAAGAGTCCACACCAGACAGCTGCCATTTCCTACAGCTTCTCTTCAGAGCTTCCCCCAAGACACAAAATAACTTGTCCAAGCTGCTAAAAACCACCAGAGCAAACAGGAGAAATGCCAAAGGACGTGTGTGCTCTGCCCCTCCATCCTCTCCATCACAAGGTCACTTTCACTAAGCAAAATCAGTTAAGCACTGGCGTTAATTTGGACCTACAAATAGTTGCTGCCAAACACAAAATCATTAAGGTTGGAAAAGACCTCTAAGATCACTGAGTCCAAACATCAGCCTAGCAATTCCAGGTTCACCACTAAACCATNTTTATTGTATCAAGGAAGGGAAAATGCTTCTCTCCTTTCTCCCCATGACAGGCACTTTATTTCACTTGTGCATTTGCAGAGAAAATAAAAAGGAAAAAAAAAAAAGGGAAAAAAAGGTTATTTTCACAGAATTGTCTAACATGGCAAGCTCATTTTCGGATCCCAGCTCTGCCCAAAGGACAAGCCAGGCCAAGCCACTCACCTTGAGAACAAATCTGCTCTCATCACCAAGAATTTTCTGGTCCATAAGAGATCATTTTGCTGGGTCAAGCTGAGAGATCATGGACTCACAGACTTTAAATGGTTTGGGTTGGAAGGGACCTTCAAGATCACCTCATTCCAACCTCCTGCCATGGGCAGGGACACCTTCCACTATCCCAGGTTGCTCCAAGCCCCATCCAACCTGGCCTTGGACTCTTCCAGGGACGGGGTAGCCACAGCTTCTCTGGGCAACCTGGTCCAGTGCTAAATCACAGCATACCAGATAATTCAGGAAACTTCATGATTTCACAGGGCTTGTGTCTGCAGTGAAATATCCCCCCTGCTGGCTTTCTGGCCTGGGAGTTTCTCTTTGCAAATGCTAGGCCTGCACTTAATTTTTATGAAGATTTAGTGCTCAACTCTCCTAGAGTTTGCTCAGAGTTCATGAATCTTGAAACTTTTGACATGCATGGGAGATCAACCCTGAGGGGCAGGTTACCCACTACATCCTGTGCTACCTGCTGCTATAATTAAACAAAACCTCAGTTTCTTCTTCTCAGGACTTCTCTTGCAGAGTTTGCTGGGCAGTGGAATCCTCAGAGCTCCCACAGCTGCTCATTCTCTGCCTACACCTCTGACACACCTCAGGGGACTTGGAATTCTGCTCCTCTTGTAAGTGAGAGAAAACCCCAACTACAAAAAAACCCTTCATACTAATACAGAAAAGAAAAAAAAAAAAAGAAAAGAAAAAAAGCCAGAGTGTGAAGCTAGATTAATCCAGGTTCTCAATCACAGAGAGAAATGACTGAGAACTGCCACCAGTGCCCAGGTCCCAGCACACCTGAGGTTAGCATGACAGTCTCCCATCTCAATTCACACTTATCATCATCTTGGCAATCTCTTTGCAATCTCTGCAAGGCTTCAGGGGTGAAACATCCAAATTTCAATTGGGAGAAGAACTACAGAGAAAACAAGGGATGAAAGCAGGGCAAACCAAGGAAAAACTCTAATAGAAGTGGGAATGAGAGGATAGTCAATTTAGAGATAGGCAATACTGCGTACCAGGTACATTGTCAGAAAAAACACCAATGATAGCAGCAATTGCCAAATATTCCAATTATTTCTGCCACCAGACAGCACAAATAACAAGGAACTGAAAACTAAAGTAAAGAATCTAAGCACAGGAATCATCTTCTGGTCATGACTGCCAGTTCCTTCAGATAACAAGGGCTGAAAATTTCAGGACATGAGAATAATTTCTAGGGAGTCAGACTGACACCTGGGGCTTCAGATAGAGAATATATTCACAGCAGGAAGGGTGGAAGGGCAGAGCACAGCTGACAGTCTAAGGCACACAATTTTTTTCCTGTAGCACAAATATTTGGATATGCTACCCAGAGTGCCCAGACCCAGAAAAACATTCTTTATTGAGTGTGGCTTGATTTACTCTGAATCCAAATACATTTTCTCTTGTTATGCTATAAAACTGAATACTGAGATATGTAACAGCACTGCAAGACAAAAGCACAAGCACTGCACATACCATTTACCTTGTGTATATACATTGCCTGTGTGTGTCAAGATGACATCTACTTTTTCATCTCATTCTGGGAAGTGTGAAATATTTAAAGCATGGTCAACCCTTCCATCCTAACTACAGCAAAGTGAGAGGTCCCATGATGGACTTTATCCTCCTCCTATCGGTTCTTCCGTTACACCTTTGCTGAAGAAGCTTCCAAGTCCTTAACAACATCCTTTCTGAAGCACCCACTCCTGCTTGGAAAAGTTCCAGGATTCAGGGTAGCATTTTACAAACATGGGACATCACTGCTTTGAGAGTAACGTGCTGAGATGAAGCACTTCACCTGTGTTTGGACAATACTCTTATTTAATCACAGTAACTCAGAGCTGCCTGTGCCACAGCAGTGTGAAAGGTATCACACCACTGATCCTGATTTTTAGCTATGAGAACATGTTTAGCAAGAAGATGTGTGAGGAAATGTTTAGGCTGGATATTAGGAAAAGGTTCTTCACCCAGAGGATGTCTGAGCATTGAACAGGCTCTCCAAGGAACTGGTCACAGCACAAAGACTGACAGAGCTCAAGGAGCATTTGGACAACTCTCTTGTCACATGGTGTGGCACTTGGGGTGTCCTGTGCAGGGCCAGGAGTTGGACACAATGGTCCCTGTGGGTCCCTTCCAACTCAGGATATTCTATGATCCTATACATACCAGTCTTGCTTCATTCTACATTTATCTGCTGGTAAAACTTTGCTCGCTTCCAAGTCTTGTTCCATGTCTTCAGAAGCTTTTTTTTTTTCCCAGTAGAACACATTCAATTTTTCCTCTTGCCCCTGCAGATGTACATGCCATCAGATAAGGACTGTTCTTTACCATCTTCTCAGACCATTGACAAAGAAATTAATGCCAAAATTCTTACATTTTATATGAACTTTCACTAGAAACAGGTTCTGAAGCACTTTAAACACTTCAAACTGATTGCATAAACAATAAAACAAATTCTGCCCTTCCCTTCATACATAAAAAGTTCTGATTCTATAAGAACTGGGCATAAGCTATAGTGATGTGGTGGATTTCAAGGGTTGGATGCAACATGTAGAGGACAGTTAGATGTCTATGCAGAAAAGACACCCTCATTTTCTCTTGGGAGCTCTCCTGTGTCCCCAGGGGAGTTAAAACAAAGCCTGCTTACTTCATTCAGTCATTGCTGAATAGTGAAACACGTGAAGAGATCCCTGGATACATTTTGAGGAGGAAGTTCCACTCCTCTGGATATTTAAGGACCTTCAACTGTATTGTTTTGGGTTCCTGACTTTAATATTTAAAAAAATAATCACAATTTTTAAAATAAAATTCAAATTAAAAATGAAAAGGCTTTGGTTTAATTACTAAGGATTAGACAAATTGCCTCATAGTCTGAAGTTCTATGCATCCAGCAAGTCCCAAAATATTGTTTGGCACTGGACTGACCATAATTTCTACATGAATTTAGGAACAGAAGTGCATGGGGTCGGGTTTTGGGTGAGTTTTGTTCAAATCCCTGGGCAACTTCACAGTACAAAAGATTTTACCATTCATAATTCAGCACTACAATATTGGTAAAATTGATTTACAATAATCTATTTGTAAACCTAAAAAATCCAGTGCTACCAGTGGAGTCCTTATGATTAACACAGTTGTGTCATACTTATGGAATTGCTGCCTTCCATACTTGAAAATCATTCAGGCAAAGCCAAATAACACAGTAAGATCAACATTACAACTGGAAAAAAAAAAAAAAAACAACCCAAACTGAAACAAACACCAAACCAGAAACAAAATGCACTTGACTACCAAAGAAACAGTAAATAGCCCGCAGAAATGGAGGCTCCAGGGGATGCTGCCATCTACAAATTGCCTTATTTAGGATTAGCTGATACACAAAAATGACTGAAAACTTGCCTGAAGCAAGGACATTTTAAATGGTTTTAACTAGCCATGTGAACACATTTTGAAAAGCACCAGCTTGTGTAGGAGTACACATGAGCATTATGGCAATTTTATGGTTGTACTCAATGATCTCAAGGGTCTTTTCCAACCTGAATGATTCCATGATCCTGTGATTGGTGGTGTGCAGCTAAGGTGCTTCTCCTCAGCTGGAAAAGACACAGGACCAAAACAGTCCCTCGGCATCACCACTTATGAGAATGATATTAAAGCACAGCAAAGACAGAGACACAACTCTTAATTAGCTCTGTCTTACTTAACAAAGGTGATAAAAACCAACAGAGAAGAGAAAGGAGCTGTTTCATAGAGGTAGATACAAAACCTCTTCAGCTCCTCACCTGGCACCTTGGGGCTCTAGGCTTGTCCCACATTTAAAACACAAATTTCATGATTCTGTAGAGAGCACTGAGGATCATTTTTAAGAAATACCAACGAGCTGTACTCAGTCCTTAATTTTTGGCACTGATGTGAAGGCTCCATTTGGTGATGCATCTGCAGTGCTGGGGAGGTGTTTGAAAGGTGGGAGAGAGGGTGATTTCCCTCCTTCAGCATATGCTGGGATTATTTGGTGATTTCAATACACATTCCAAACACCAGCTGTGGTCAACGGGACCTTCTGTTTCTGTGGTGTGTTGTGTTTCTGGGTGAATTGCTGCAGCTCAGGAAAAATCAAAGAACGGTTTGGGTTCGGAAAGGCTCTTAAAGATCATTAAATTCCATCCCCCAGCCACGGGCAGGGACAACTTCCACTATCCCAGGGTGCTCCAAGCCCCATCCAGCCTGGCCTTGGACACTTCCAGGGATGGGGCACCCACAGCTTCTCTGGGCAACCTGTGCCAGGGCCTCACCACCCTCACAGGGAAGAATTTCTCCTTAATATCTGATCTCAGTCTCTTCTTTTTTAGTCTGAAGACATTCCTCTTGTCCTGTCACTCCAGGACCTTATCCAAAGTCCCTCTCCAGCTCTCCTGGAGCCCCTTTTAGGCACTGGAAGGGGCTGTAAGGTTTCCCTGGAGCCTTCTCTGCTCCAGGCTGAACAGCCCCAGCTCTCTCAGCCTGAATCCATAGTGGAGGTTCTGTATCACTCCCTGATCATCTTTGTAGCCCATGCCACAAAATGCAGCTGATTTCTGTGTTGGAACATTGTCAAAGGGTGGAATTCATGCTCAGATACACAGATTTTTGCAAAGCATGTATTTTTTATCATCCACTGCACCTTATGGAACTCTTGGGTGTAAAACATACCTACAAATGCTTCTTTCTAATATTAAGTACTCTTTTGGTCTGACTAGGCTAGTTACCAGTGAACAGCATAGCAGCTATGTCCTAGAAAAAAACAGGTAAACTTTTTAAAATCTTTAGGTCCAATTTGCTTTACATGCTTTTGCTTCACTTTGCTTCTCAATAGGCAAAAATAAAACTTGTATTTTTCTTTTTTCCTGGAAATTCTGGTAGAAACTTTATTCTGTCTCCCTTTGTACTAAATACTGTAGATAAATAGCCTGAGAACAAATAAAAAGAAAAGAAATAATTCATCCTGTGATCCTGGATACTGCTGACACCAAACTTTTTCTAAGAATATGCATTTCCTACTCACAGTAGTGTTAATTCCTGCAGCACTCTCATGTTTTGTTCATCAACTTCCTTTTAGCGCTACTGTAGAGTTGGGGAAAAATATATGCAAATGGAGCAGAAAACAGAGCAGGGACTACAGAAGTTTGCTAGTTTAACATGGAGCTCCAGGAGCAATAACATTTTCAAACAAATGCAACACAAAATCCTCCCACACTGCAGTGTAACAATCAATTTGTTTGCCCAGAGAACTTCTAAAGCTCTCATAAGGGAAGAAAAATCTAAAACAGACACCTCAACAATATTGGGAGATGGAAATCCATAGCAAAAGCTCCCTACAGCAAACTGTAGGCAAAAAAGAAAGCTTCCAATGAATAGACACAAATTCATTTAAAAGCAATAATTAGCAGTCCTGTCCTTATTTCAGTAACACTGACCCCTTTTGCATAAGTTTTCATGCAGGGAATGCTCAAAATAAAGTACCAAAGTTGGGATTTTTTTGCAAAAGGAAAAAATACCCAAAAGGGAAGATTTCTGGGAAAAGATGGAAAGCTGTAACAAACATGGAATTCTCCAACAGTACCATATTTCAGAGGCAATCTACCCAATCTGATCCCCAGTGCATGAACTAAACTGTAAAACTGTGAATAAGGCCACGCTTCTATGCATGTGCCTACAAATTTAGCCATTTTCACAGAATAAATGAGAACATGGACACATTTGAGAGGAGGGAGAGGAGTTCATAGAGATACAGAAATAAAGTACAAATAAAGCCATGAAGGGTGAAAACACCATCTCTGATACTAGAACCTGTGCCCTGTTTCCCTTAAATAAAACTCCCTGCAAAGACGTATTTCATTATAAATTCTAGGAGGTTAAAATAAATGGCTTCCCTGAAAGAGAAATCTTTAATAAAGACAGATGCTCTGCAGATGCGTCAGTGCCTGTTCATTTTTCTTCCTTCTAATTAAAAGACCATTCTAACTCCTGGTTGAATTTTTTCCCATCCCAGTGCAGTGTATTCCAGAGGGCTGCAATAACACAACTTCACACACCCATCCAAACAGGATTTCACATCTGCCCAACAGGAACTTCGCCTCAGATTTCAATTTACTCCATAATGGATTACATGGCAGAGATTCATTCAGCTGATTTCCATAATGACAACAGTAGCTGAAAAGAAGTACTTGCCTACTAAATGGAAATGTGACATCAATACTAAGGTAAACATTTGAGTCTGTTGAATACTTTATTGGCAGCCACACTATTTTAGCTTCAAAATAAATTTTCCCCAATAGCAGCTTTTATTTCATTTCAAATCCATCAGCTCTTCTGGCTGCTAATTCCCAGAGCTGCCCGCTGCCCCTTCAAGTTTTTAATCTTATCTTCCTAGTCTGAAAGTGCTGGAGACCAGCACTTTTAAACACAACTATGCAACAGTTTTTGAAAGCTATATAAATCGTGTGAAAGACTATCCTATTAATTCCCTTTCTTATTACCAATTTTTCTCTTTTATTTACAGGGCTTGGGGACTTGAAAATTCAGTTACTCTGAGGGAAGGAAGAACTTCAATTTCACTGGGACCTCCTCTCTGGCTCTTGACATTTTCAGAAACCTGTGGGACAATACCATTCAGCTCAGCCCAGACATGGAAATTATGCTAAGCCTAAACCAGATCAATTTTAGTCTGTAGCTCTCAGATAACAACTTTGTGCTCAAGGCATTTTACAGAGACACCAGCAAAACAAGATATACACCTTCAGAGTATAAGACTGGTAGTACTGAGAAAACCCTGACTGGAAAACAGATTGGTAAACTGATTAAAGAGCACTGATTAAAGAGGGTAGAGAGGGAACTGGTTGTTTTATTCTGCTCACAAGGACCAGTATATTTGTGCCAGGTAGGAAAGAAATTATCTTGTGAGCTGTAAATAGACAACTTTCCTGGTTTAGATGCAAACATCTGCAAGTATCAGACACAGAGGAACTGAAAACAAATATTTATTAGATAATTACCAGAGTGCAAGCCTAGTGTTTTATGGGACTTTTGTTTTCTAAACATTAATTCTCCAAGGAGAGAAAGGATTAAAATTATGCCAAATGCCACTAATAAGCCACTGCTGAAATGTTTTATTTATCTTTGAGTTAGAAGGATTGATCTAAGTGTCTGGAACTTATGAATATTAAAGATAAGCTAAAACAACTTGTCTCTAAGGCAGCAAGATCTGGCTGATAAGGTAAACTTTGGCACCACTCTAATCTGGGCCATAAAATTGCACCAGCCATCTGGATCAAGATCTCCCTAGACCAGCCTCCTTTCCCCTCTAGTGGTGCAGTGGCAGCTGGAAGCACTCTAAGAAAAGAAGATTTGCATCTCTCCAAGCCCCCTTAAAGGAGGTGCCACACATGAAAACTCTGTGCTTGCCCACTCCAGATAAAGAACTGAGTTTGCTGCAATAGATGATCTTACAAACATCAACGTCCGCCTGGTCAACTCACACTACCAAATGACCTTCACCAGCTCACCCAACCTCTTGAATACTCATTTGAGACAGTGTCCCCATCCCATCCACCCCCCTGAGCTCAGACATCGATGCCATTCAGTGCCACCAAGACACTTCTGGAATTTCACAGGCTCAAAAGTTTCTTGTCTGCATCCCATCCAAAAATAAACCTTCAAAGATATGAGTACCCTTGAGCTGTGCTCAATTCCTCCTTGTCGCACATTTGGTTTGCTCAGAGAATTAATTGGCTTTGTGGAGCATGAAGAAACAGAAATGGCAATATGTACCTCAATTAGACTCTATTTTTAAAATAATTTTTAAACTTCATAAATTATGAGACTTTAAGGACTTTAACAAGTTTGCTTGATTCACTTTGATCAAACAAGGTTAGGGACTCATTATACCATACATGCAGCTGTTTAACAACATTAAAATACACCATCAAGTCAATCTTTCTCTAAGTGACTTCACATCACACAGCAAGCAGATCTGAAAAGCCCTGTCATTTGCAACTGGCAATCATCATTCTGGCAGCACTGTAAGAGGCTTTCTTAATTCCACTGGTGTTTAAATTCATGAGCCAAAACTCATCATAAATTGTCTTTTATGGCTGTCTAGAACAATGATGGATATTCTCTTATTTAGCCTTTTGTGACTTATTGGGAGCCTCTGAGTGCCTGAGAAGTGTTTGCTACACTGAACAGTAGATTGAGACTCTTCTATTTTTATGTTGGAAAGACACAGCACATGAAGTAACAACCTCAGAGCCTGCAGTCAGAACCCACTGGCTCTTTATAAGCAGACTTACATCAGCTCTTAATTATTTTTATTGAAATTCTATTTATTAGAAATTTTTAGCATGGCGAAAATAGAGGGTAAATGCTCCAACTCCTAAAGAAAATGCCACCTTCTGCCAGAAAACTGAGGCTGCTTTGCCATGCTCTGCCAGAGCCTAAGGGGAATATAAATGGACTGAGGAGGAAACACATGATGTGTCACTGATAAAATAATCTGGCATTACAAAAGGACCAGCAGCTACGGCTCCACCAAGAGATCAATAAAAGTGCAAATCGCAGCCTCTTTAGAAATCATTGCTTTCCCTCCAATATGTGGTGACAAACTCTGTGACAGCATTTACTTCATGCTATCAGCCTCATTAAATAAAGCAGCCTGTCCCCATCCACCCACAAGGCCAACTCCAGAAGTCTATGGAAAATATTGATTTTTCTTGACTATGTTCAGGTCAACGACACAATGCAATAAAACAGCTTAAGACAACTATTCCCTTTCCAGCTCGTAATTAGAGCCTTGAAACCCTGTTTCTAGGTCTTGGTCTGAGATCTGTTGTCAATTCACTTTGACCTTAGGCAAGCAAATTTCAACACTGGGGAACTTGCTGCTTGCTGTAAAATGAGCAGAGTTAACTTCTCTCAGAAGGCTTCTTTGCTGGCTTTGAGACTTTTTGATCCTTTAAGCTTTAATGATGTGATAAAATGCATTTCAGTTTGAGTTTGTTAGATAAAGCACATCCTCAAGTGAAATCACTACATGTGAATGATTATGCACCTGAGGATCTGTGCCAGGAATTGAGCCTCCCTGTGTGTCAATGAAGAGGAACAGGCTCTCCAGAGCACGATCCCCAGAGACACCCTGCACCACCACTGGAAGGAGTTTTCCCTGCATTGCCACTCCTGGGAGGAGTTTCATATTTTCAGATTTTCCTGAAAAGGATGAAGTTTAGAACAGCAAAGGGACACCACTGAGAGAGTTAAATTCAGAAAACAAGAAAAAGCAATTTCAATTTCTAGGTTTAGGTAAGACACAGAACTATTTCCCTGCTATTGCAAGGACCAAAATCTGCCTTTTCCTGCTATCTACTATACATATAACCTTTATGTACTGCACAAAGGATGGAGCCTTGAGGAACCAGCAGAGATATCAAAGCTCATCTTGCCAGACCTTCCATATAGACCCATCCTTAAGGAACGGACATAGAACATCATAATTTTTTTTTCTTGTTGGATTATCTGATCCTTCTTTGATTATTTTTACCATTAATAGTGATCATGTATAAACATCTCTGCTCCTTCACTCCATACAGCAGCTGATAGCTGGGGTAGGTGCACCACACAACAGCTCCAAGGAGAATCCTTGAGTCACACTCTACACACACAGAAGGAAAAATAATCTTCAGGTTCTGAAATATATTCATATGGAAACAGTTCAATGTTTTAAGAGAAGTGGAAAAAAACTGCTGGCCTCTTCAGCAGTGTTATTTAGTCTTTTATTGCTCTGCAAATTTAGACAGTGATCTCTGGGGGATTCCTGTGTGATTCCAAAATTTGGAGGAGAATCCTCTTCATCCTGAAGTACTCAGACAAGCCCCAGCAATATAATCAGGGGTTCTGGTCTTTCCAAACTAGGACCAAGCAAACACTGGTTATCCACATTATAAATTCAACCTGTTTCACTCTCTTTCCTCATGCTGTCTGCTTCAAATTTTGAAGCAGACAGCATGAGAAGAACCTGAGTTTTGTGGCATTCCATGAGGTTATAACCTTTTTTCTAGTTTAGGAGCTGAATATTGAATGAAGGCTGTTACAAACATCAAGCATCCTTAACTACCTTGCACACAAAAGATACACAAAATCATATAAAGTCCTTGAGACATTTGGAGTTTGAGGCTCAGCTTTGAAACTAGAAGAGCTATCACCTTGTTTCCCATTTCTGAGGGTACAGCCCGTGACAGCACTGTGCTGACTTTTCTTGCTTAATTCTGTGATTGCAGGGTGATTTACTTGTCTTGGGCACTGCACACCCACCTGCTGAGAGTTAAACAAAATTTCCATCTTTCTTTACCATTTGGGTGATCACATAGCTCTCAAAGGAACTATGGTTTATATGTACCAAAAATATCCATCCAATCACTTGAAAGTAAATCTTGTTCACTCTCTTCCTTATGGAAAACAGAGTAATAAAGGGACTGTTTTTGAGTTCAAATGTTGGTGCAAACTCTATGTCCTTTTTCAGTTTCGGCTTAATATTTTCCCAGCAGCTGCATCCCAAAAATTCTGTGCATGAGCTACACAGAGTCTCAAAAATATTTTGAAGACAAAAATGCTGTTTAGTAGTGAAGTATCAAAAATACTGAAATTTAAATCTTTAGATCTGGTTTTTGCTAGATGGCACACAAGATGCACATTCAGGTTGTTAAACTGCCACTTCAGGATGTATTTATAGGATTTGTATGAGCAAAGAGCTCCACAGAGGCAGGGAGCTTGATTCCCATGGAAAGACACCTGCTCCTCCAGCCAGCAGAGCAAGGCGCTCACTTGGGCTCTTATGAAACCTCCTGGTCAACACTGGGCTGCCACTGACGCATTTCATGCTTTAAGGCAATGCCACCATCCAAAAAGTGACAGGAATCCAATATATACACAAAAATAATAGAGTGGTTTGGATTGGAAGTGACCTTGAAGATCATCTCATTCCACCCCCCTGCCATGGGCAGGGACACCTTCCCCTAGACCAGGCTGCTCAGAGCCTCATCCAACCTGGCCTGTAACATTTCCAGAGATGAGGCATCCACAGTTTCTCTGGGCAGCCTGTGCCAGGGCCTCCCCACCCACACAGGGAAGAATTTCTTCCCATCTAAACCCTCCCTCTGTCATTTGAAGCCATTCCCCCTTGCCCTATCACTTCATGCACTTGTACAAAGTCCTCTCCAGCTCTCTTGGTGCCCCTTTATGCACTGGAAGGGGCTCTAAGGTCTCCCCAGAGCCTTCTTATCCCCAGGCTGGAGATTTCCAGCTCTCTCAGCCTGTCTGAGCCCCAAAGACAGCTTTACCCTTGTCACCAGTACCCATGCTGGCCACAGTGATGTTGGACCATGGGCTGATTCACCTTGCTCTCCTGGAATGATTCAATCACAGCATCAGCAAGAGCACACAGACAAGAACTCCTTTTCTATCTCCAAACCACAAGTGCTGCCTGAGTGTGGCCTTTAGTACCATTGGAAAAGTTCTGAGTGTCCCACCAGAACTGCTTTTCCTCCAGCAGTGAGAAGACAGCCTGGCAACACAACATCCCAAAGTAAAGGAAGGGCTTTTTGGTTCCTCACCCCATGGGTACTTGACATCCCCACACTGTGCAAAATCTTTATGTCCTGGTGCAAACAAAATCATTTCAACTTACAAAGGACACAAGATTTAAAATATAGGACTAAGAAATTTTTTTCAATTTTACAAGAGGCAGCTCTCTAAACTGTTCAGAACAGCAAATGGCTACCAGCAAAAAGAAAACAGAGAGAGATAAATAAAACTGCATCACCAAATGAAAGAGCAGCTCCTAAGTCTCTCCTTTTTTGGGTGCTTTCACCATAACTTGTTGCCATGAGCACACTAAGCCTAGAACATTGTTTTCATATTGATATGGAAAAAAACTCCATAAAGCACTACTCATAATGTAATGACAATGTACCCAGCTTATTAAAACTGTCCTTTTATTTAGCTTTATGAAATTGCAGGAAAATTAAGAGGTCTTGAATACAAACACAGTTCCACTATACTACACTGCAAGCAGGAGAAGAGCAGAAGCAAAAACATGAACATGCTGAAACATGAACAAGCTGAACATTTTTTTTTAAGCCATCAGGATTTGAAACTGATCCAAAAGAAAGTTAGTATTTGATGAAATTTAAAATCAAAAGTAGAAGCTTTTAGGAAAGGCTGGTATATAAAATCTCTTCATTATTTCCCTGCAAAAAGCAATAGGGTTTTGTGAATGGGGCCTGGCTCACAGTGCTGGAAGGATTTTTATCATCATCCTTTTCCTTCTAGTTTGTTGTGTGTTATCACACCTAGTGATGTTAAATGGCTGTATGAAAGCCATGAAGTCTGGTATAGGGGTCCAAAAGTAGACATGAAAAATGAGGAAAATAAGAATATGATGGTTCAGCTCAGGTCCTTCCTATCAAGGCAAAGTATCAGCCAAAGGTAATAATAACAGCAGCCTTAATTACAACAGTCATCTTCAAATATTACACAGCTTGACAAAGCCAACTAAGAGACAGTCAGCGGGGTCAGCATCAGAGCTGGAAGCAAAAAGCAACTCACTGACTTTTAGGAAATTTAAAAAAAAAGGTAAGTGTTAACTTGCAAACACAACTAAGACTATTAAACACTTCAAGATCTCCTGTATTGTCATTTGTCACTCAAATGCAAGCTGCCAGAGATGTGGCTGTGCTTGCCCTCAGCAAATCTTAAGCCATTATTTGAAGGAACTTTTAAAACACTCTTTGGAACGTCTCTCAGGTTGTTAAATTCCAACCTGATGAGGCTTTGGAGTTCTTTGTTTTCCCATTCTCCCGTTTATCCCTAGATACTTCCCTGTTCCTCAGCATGTGGTTTCCGAAGAAAGGGTAAAAATGAAAACTTTCTATTGTTCCTTTTTCTATATTCCGCAGAACCTTAAACACCACTTCACCATTTTAAAATTAGATGTTAAATTTGTAAAGCTTACTACACATTCCTGCTTCCACTGCTAATTAACAGCTTAAAATAAAGACATTCATGTTCTTCAACTCTGCTGGAACACAATTATAGAACAAAACGCCGTAGAAAAGTCGAAGTTACTGAGACAGGCTGTTACTAAAATGCAAAACCAAGCAGGAGAGTAACCAGCAATGTCAACTTGTCTCTGAAGAAAATACTGGACAACTGAAACTTAGAAGATATTTTGGGGACCAAAACCAGGATATCTATTGGAAGGAGAATAAAAAATAATTGGAAATTAGTAGCAAAATGAGTCAAAGCAAAGGAACAGTTCTTAACAGCATTAAATTCTTGTGCTTTGCTTTAGTCCTACTGTACATAACAGCTACAAAAAGCAGATTGAATATTTATAAGTGAACTGGAAAAGCAGCAGTTTTGCTGTGTCTGTTTCATTTAAAATCATCACAGTTCAAGAAGTGGCTCAAAGATGGAAGAAGTCTCATGAAAAGACCTAAAATCTTGAAGAAGATTTTAGAAAGAATCAATCCAGTCATCCTAATGGAAAATGTCAAACCCAACAACTTTCAGGCTGATAGTTCTGCCAAATATTATTTATGTGCATAAAAATAAAAGCTGTGTCCTTTTCTGGAAGCAGAAATCTCAGAAACAAGTTAGCACTACTGACTTTGGGCCAGGGTGTTATACTCAAGGATTTAACGAAGCAGTTCAGACCAAAGACAGCACCTGGCAGCCCAGGATGCAGCTGAAGTGAGGGTGCCTCAGAAAGGGGGAAAAGCTACTGATATTTAGCTGCATCCATCCAGTTCGGGTTCAAATTCCAATTTTTCAGCTAACAGGACAATAATCAGAGGGACAGATTTTGCCATCAAGGAGAATTTAAAATTCAGCAGAAAGCTTTGAATAGTACAATTATTTAAGAAGAAAATATCTTTCTGAATGGTAACATGCCACACATGGTCAAGTTGTGGAAACAACTCTTAAATCCCCATGTTCTTCCTCTTTCCTAAGTGACTATTTTTTTGTTTCCCCTGTTAAAAAAATCCTGCCTGAGGCTCAGTGTCCTATGTAATTTCCCTGACCTTCTCCTTAATTCCCTGACTTTTCCTGGTGAAATCTGTTATTTGTAGGACAGAATGAGGAGAGAAGAGAGGGATACAGTGCTGAGGTCTAACACGGGGAAGCACAGTCCCCACTCCGTGGCTGAGGCAGCCACTGCCAAGGAGTGAAGGAGCAGAACTCGAGTGCTGCTGACTGGGGTGGAAGGGTTTGCTTTGTGCTTTATTTCCTCCTCTCAAGTAATGCAAGCCAAGTTTGCAGAACACTACTGAAGTGGGGCTTCATTCACCCAGCACTGCTGTGTGTCCTTCTGGAGCCTCTTGGTTATAAAGAAGCTGATGAAAATGAGGGAACTCAGTTAGGGTTGACAGGGCCTTAAAGGACCAATTTCTTTCTGCATTCTGCAGCTCCCACCTGACAGTGGGAAAGGAGAATTAAATGGACACAGATTTCTCCATTTCTTGAAGCTCAAGTCAGAATCAAGTGTAACTCAGGAATCTTTTTGATTTAACACAATATTACATCTCCTACAGAAGTGACCTGGGAGAAGTCTACTCCAACTTCCCATTTACATAGAACTGCTGTACTTTGCAATGTTTGAGCCACAAGCCTACAGAGCATTACCATTAAGAGAGAGCTCCTGGATTTTTCACAGAATGATAACATGGTTTGGGTTGGAAGGGACATCCCACCATAGGCAGGGACACCTTCCACCACCCCAGGTTGCCCCAAGCCCTGCCCAGCTTGGCCTTGGACACTTCCAGGGAGGGGGCAGCCACAGCTTCTCTGAGCACTTTTCAGTTTACTCCACAGGTTTAAAAATCAATCACCTCCTCTGCCATACAAATGAAACATGAGGAAGAGATAATCTCTAAGCACAGTGAAAAGGCAAGTGTTTTTTCTGGTAATTGATGCTCCACACAAGAGCTGGGCAAAAGAAACCCTCTAAGAACAAGCTCAGTGTTTCAATATAGACTTCTTTTTTTTTTTTTTTCAGTTTTACCTGATTTTTGCCTGTACAGGCAACTCCCTCATTTCTGGAAAGCTGTAAGACAACACTGGGCTACTTTAATACAAATTGAAAGACAGACTTCTGTTATTTTTTCTGAAAGTACTGCAGCATGTACCCAGATACAAAAATATCTGCTATTTGGCTTCTTACATAAATTGAATAATAACAGCTAAATTATTTCTAAATATTCCATGAAAAATTTCCATTGTCATTCAAGACAGTTTCTTTAAAATGTCTGAACATTATTAAATGTCTCAGCATCTGCTTTTTTCTTTGGACTTTTTGATTTAAAAGCAAGCTTCTGGTAATGTTATATTCACATGTCAAACAGTTCTATGTACTGTTCTGTAATTAAGCAAAATTTAATATTGGGTAATTAAAATATCACATTGCTAAGAACTGATCTTCTCCAATATCTTATTTTCAAATAAATTGAAATTCTAAATAAATTCTTAGTTGAAGAACAAGCAGCAAAGAAAGCCAATTTTCACTTAGCACTTACTTTTCTAAAGTTTTGCTGAAACAATGCCAATCTGATTCTGGGGCTGATATACTCCCAGTATGAACACTGCATCCTTTCTTACAGTTTTCAGATGTTAAAAATTACATATAATGATTAAAAAGCAGATCACTGAAGCTGAGTACAACACAGGCCCTTGCTAGATCAGTAGTTTTTGGTATTCTGCCTCCTCCCTTTTTGCCAATTGCAACCACTCAGTCACATATAAAAATGCCAAATCCTGCCAAAAGAGAAATGTGTGTTTTCCATTTTACCTATTATTACAAACTTTTGCTTCTAGTAGGAAGATAGAAAGTTAAACATGAGGAATAAATAAATCAGCCAGTATTCAACGTTTGTGTACACGAGAAGCCATTGTTTTAGATTTTTTTCTTGAAGTACTGTTTCTCAACTCTGCTGATGGAATCAATAGCAACATCTCAAAATTGTGACAGATTTTTAAACAAGTCAGTAATTACAAGGTTTTTATGTTTTTTCTTCTACATGCAGAAGATAAGACTAAGGAATACTACAATTCAAAACAAATACATTATTATGAAAGTAACCATTAATTTGAGAGCAAGCTACTAAACACACAGGAAGTCAAGGAAGAAGTTCTGGTTATTAACAAAATAAAATACTAAAAGGAATAACCATATTATCCTCTGTTCCACCCTAGAATAATACTTTATCAGCAGTAAATAAAAAGGAAACTGAGACATTTTCAGCCTTCTGCTTGCACAGCTTTAGTTAAACACAGAAATCAAGGTGTGGGCTGAATTTCAATGAATCAGTGAATTTATACTGACATAAAACTGCAATGAGACAGAGCTGAATGGGAACTATATTCCTGCAGGCTCAGCTATTTCACCTTCTCTAATAATACCTGTAGACCACTGAGCTGTTGACATATTTTTTCCCACTAGTAAGAAATGCTGACAGTAAGTATAAATATGTGTATATACATAGAGATGATAAAAATTGTGATTAATTCCACCTATAGCACCTTCTTACATTTTTCTCTTGCATTATGACACCTCTCTTGCAATTTTAATTCTTTTTTTTAAAAGCTCATTTTTTATTCAGGCTGCACCTCTTCTCTAAGTGGTTTTGTTGGTTTTTGGGGGGTTTTTTGCAAAGGGAAATCTGCAGCATGAATATTGTCAGGGCTTGGACCCATTGAGTTATCTAACTTTTTATATTCATAGGATACACACAGGACTAAGAGATGATCCATTTTTGGTAGCACACTCTCTGTATCACACACTAACATAGCATCAGAATATGGAATAACAACCACCTCAACCACAGCTTTTCATTGTTATTCACTACATGTGCAGAGAATCCATTTATTTCAAATTCTTTATGAATTCAACTCAATATGCTGCAAAACAGTCCTGAAAAAGCCTCAAGTCAAATTGCCTAAAGTAAATAAAGAAAAGCAAATTACTTTAAATTCTTCACCTCTACGCTTCCTGCAAAAACACAAGGTTGCGCATATTGCCAAACATCTTTTCACAATAATCAGTTTCAGAGAAACTGGAGATAAAACAAGATTAGCAGACTCTTGCATCCACTCCCATTAACAACTTCTGCATATTTTCCAGTGTTTTCAAGCAGAGGAGAGTCCCACACGTTTGGGCACAGAGACCACTGCTAAAGGCGACTTTTCATGGGCCAGCTGGTACCTTCCTGCCAAAATGCTTAACCAAAATCCTGCCTGGGGGTAGGATCCAGCTCAAGAGCAAGACATCTAAATTTAGTCAGCTGCAGGTAGGTTTGTCCACGTGCAGTTGGTGTTTCCAGCCCCATGGAATGGAGATGGAGCTACCAAAGTTGGTGATGTGCAGGAGGAGGAGGAGCACCACGACAAAAACTCCTGGGAACTGCTCTACCATCTCCAACCTTTCACTGTTTAATATCCAGCAGGCATCCAATCACACTGAAAAATCCCTTTAAAACATATCATAACATACATATCGTGCAAATTTTTGCACACATATTATAACAGCATAATCCATCATATGCATTTGAAATTTCTTTGGTAAGTTTTAAGACATTTTCATGTGCTTCAAAAGTATTTTATTTCTGGCAGCTTCTCCCACTATTAAGTCTGTAGATTGATCAACATCAGGCAATAAATTTCAACAGTGTCCATCAAACATAAGAAAAAGTCCAACCTGTTTGGATTTTCACCTGGTTATTCTCTTGCTGTTAAATGTGATGCTCATGAACATACCCACTACATCTCACATTCCATGTTTGACAAAACCACCTTCCTTCCCACTCTTCCACTTGCATAAGAAGCCACAATTTAATACCTTCAAAGAACAGCTGGCACCTTGTGGAAAACTTAAATAAAACATTCCATTTTGAAGGAGTTCTCATCATGTCAGGTATGGTTTTTTTTGTTGGCTTGTTCATGATGTGTAACATCAAACTACTTGTTCAGGCAACACCTCTTTTTAAGGTCCTGTTCTCAAAGAGAACAGTGGTTTCTACAGCAACCAGATGTGAAATCTTAAGTCCAAGACTAGCACATAAATAAAGCAAAGTGTGAAGGAAAAGGTTCCTTTCTACTATAAAGAACCAAAAAAAAACCAGCCTCAATGAGGTCTAGTGAAAGAGGTATACATAAAGTTTCAGGAATCTTATCAGCCACATCAATTTACCAAAAACTTCTTCAGCAGTTATATTGAATCATAAACATACTCATCCTGTGTGCAACAAAAATTCTCAAACTCTGCTCTTGTGTCACATTTATTTCATGGATCTTCATAATTCAATATCTTAATGTCTTTTTTCCCGATTCTCTCCTTTTTTGGCATAACCAAGCAGAGTCAAATCTTTCTGGAGGCTCCAGTGTATGAGCAGTGTGCAACATAGAAAAAAAGTCATATTTGGAGGAAGACCCAACATAAGGAGCATCACTGGGGCTAGATATGGCTTTATCAGAGGGACACACATAAACTAAAAAGGTCCATGTGTCTGGACAATAACTGAAGCATCAAGATGTGGATGAGATGACAGCACTGAATGAGAAAAGAGCAGGGAAGGGTGCTAGAACATTTGCAAGGCAGTCATGGGGTTATACTTTTAAGCAGAGATTAAGCAGCTAATTAATTGATTAATCAAAACAATTAGCTAGATGTCAAATCACCACAGTGGCAAATTTAAAGTCAATTAATTCAAATATTCAAAAGAACAGCAAATAATTAATAAGGAATTAAAGAGTTTGTTAATTATGTGGCAGTAGATTAGTTATGCAGAAAACTAAGTGAGAAGCAATTAATTAATTATGCAGAGAATCAAATGAACCACAAAATATTTATGCAAAGAATCCCCACAAATGGGCAGTTTAAAAGCAGATGGTGGGAAAATGCTGGGGTACGTTTAAAAAAAATGTTTAAGAAGTTTCAATTGCTGGCAACTGTAGTTAGCTGAGGTATTAAGAAAACCATTTGAAACAAGAATGGAAGTCAGGTCAGGAAGCAATTGACTGAGGAGAATCAGGCTGTCAAACAGATCTATGGCAAAGACTCATGGAGACTCTGGTTGTTATTGACATCTCCAAGGGGCAGGTCTGGTTTAGGCACACAGGACAGTGAAAATCAAATGGATACTGAAGTAGACCTTTGTCACATTATTTTATTATCATAATGTCACCATATGCTTTGCCTCTCCCCTTTGCTTGCTGCCCCAGTGCTGTACCCTGCACTGTGTTCAGTTTGGACTGGAAGTTAATTAGGATTCATGTCTTACATTCATGTGTAAAGTGTTGTGCATACAGCTGTAGTTTCAGACAAAAATAACATTCTGCACCAACATTATCTCCAAAATTTAACTCCCCCAACATGCCTTAGTTAAAATTGTAAATGAGCTGCATAAGGGAGCTGAGAAAAAGGCTCTGTTTACATCAGTAAAAGGCAGTGAGATCCACATTGTGGTGTCAGTGGAGCTGGAATGGAACTTACACAGATGTGATGCTACAAACTTCTCTGAGTGATGCCTCCACGTTCAACCACAGATAATACTAGGCCTCAGTAAGATGAAATGTGGTGTCTACTGACAAGAGATATTTCATTTCAAATGCCTGATTCATTACTCAGAAGACAGATGAATTTTTAACACTTCAGCTAATGCTGACTTATGGGGGAAAGAGCCCCACTCAGATGGAAATTATCACAGGGCTGGAGCAGCTTCCCTATGGAGCCAGGCTGGGAGAGTTGGGGGTGCCCTGGAGAAGAGAAGCTCCAGGGAGAGCTGACACCCCCTTCCAGTGCCTAAAGGGGCTCCAGGAGAGCTGGAGAGGAACTTGGGACAAGGGAGGGAGTGACAGGACAAGGGGAAATGGCATCAAACTGAAAGAGGGCAGGGTTAGATTAGATATCAAGTAAAGACAGTAAAGCATTTCTTTACCGTGAGGATGGTGAGGCCTTGGCACCACTGGCCCAGAGAAGCTGTGGCTGCTCCATCCTTCCCAGACAGCAAGATACAAGCTTTTCAAATGGAAAAAGAACAGCTAGTATTTTTCCATACTTAGTAAATCTAGCCTGAAAATTTTTGTTCAGAATTTCAAATTAAATCTTTTCAGGAAAAACATTCACCCCATTCCCCTCACACCACAGAGGTTTAGAGAAGACACCGTAAAAGCCTGACCTGAGGTCTGGAGCTCCAACATGAAACACTTCAACAGTTGTGTGAAATTTGGGATAGAAGCACTATTTATCAAAGAAACATTTCACATGGTCAGGAACATGGTCAGAAACAACACAGAGTTTTGCAAATCTGTGCAGAGCAAAAGAGGAATAAATAAATGGCGACAATAAGCCACCATATTAACCTCTCCTTGATTTAAAACTGACCCCCCACTATCATTTCAAGACAAGTCTCAACAGAAAGAGACAATCACCATAGCTGAAAAGGCCTTTGTGCTCCCTTAATAGCTGCAATGAAAATCAGTTTTAGGAACCACAGCTTTATCACCTGGATGTTTTCTGGAAGTGTATTTGTCATTTAGGGCGACTACCTGACAGGTTATATGCACTGCAGTGAAAAGCAGAGTAATTTTTATTTTTCTGACACATACCAACTACTGAATGATGTCATAGGAATATAATATGTAAACTCATCTTGGCATATAAAGGCATTTAGCAGAATTGGAAAGTATATTCTTATAAGTGCCCTCTCCCAGACTTCTCTCCAGGCACTGTGGTAGCCCCTTGCTCTGTGAGATGCTCAGTCATAAATAAGAAAGAAAATAAAACCAGTAAATGATACTTAAAACAGTATTAGAGATAGAGTGGAATGAGATTCTTGCCAAGTGGGGGGAAAAAAAAAATCAATATTATTTAACACATTTCTAGATTGCCAACCACCACAGCACATAGGAGTTTACAACAATAAAAATACATTTCAATACAGTACCAACAGCGAGCAGCAACAGAATCGATCAAAAGCTAAGTGAAATGCATGAGGCTTTGGTTCCAGCTGAGAAAGCTCTCCTGTCCTCCCAGAGCAGCCTGCATAAAGGAGAGTGGGCTCTGGCTAGAAATTCTCATGGCTACAACAAAACTAAGGAAAGCCAGCCTACAGCCAAGGTTTAGTAT
The DNA here is from genome assembly GCA_013400635.1 of Hypocryptadius cinnamomeus. Lineage (NCBI taxonomy): Eukaryota > Metazoa > Chordata > Aves > Passeriformes > Zosteropidae > Hypocryptadius > Hypocryptadius cinnamomeus. The sequence continues at coordinate 5,717 of VYZP01014393.1, read as the reverse complement.
AGAGGAAAAAATGTTATTAAGTGGAAGGTAAAATAACTGAATGCACAGTATTTCAAAGTGATTCAAAGGGAACAAGAGATGGAAATGCACCCCAATATTATTTTTCAAAAAATAATTCTGAATTCATCACAAGACTCCACATTTAGAGCTAGAAATACATATACTAGTCAGGGACAGTTACAGGAGATTTTTTCCAGGAAGAAAAACCTAAAGCATTCAATGAAAAAGCCTATTGACATCAAAGATCTTAGTATACCACTTTACTCTGCCTAAGGACTCACTTAGAGCAATGAGCATTTCCTAGATTTACAACTGAATTTTAAGTGAAAAATTACTTTCTTCCAAGTGTTCATTCATCAGTAAATGAGAAATAAGAAAAAATGTCATCGAATGCCTTCTCATACAGTGCTTTATCTGACTGGGAAATTACTTCTGTTTTCAGGGCAAATATAGCATTTTACACATACCCTTAGTATCTCTCACACAGATAGATGTCCACATTGCTGTGACTCTTAGCAGCTCTGAGCATATGGGGAAAAGGGGCAGGCAGCCTCAATCTGCTGATTTAGATAAGGGCTGATGAGGTTTTCCCAGATATCTCTGCTAGGAAATGATGTTCAGACAAATCCTGAGGTATTTTTCCATATACTGAGAGGCAAGTCTGAGCTACTGAGTCAATTTGGGTGTTCAAAAATTCAACCCCCAGTGCACGTGCACATCAACTCCACGGGCAGCAATTCCACATAACCCAGCAAACAACATCCAAAAGTGTGTGCTGACATTGCCATGAGCCCAGAGACCAGAGCCCAAATGATACCTAATACACAATGAAATTTCTCTCCCAAAAAACCCAGTAGAGGAACATGCAGACATGAGCCAAGCACTGATACGTACATTGCAGCTGCTCCCCACCTCCTGCGCAGCCAGAGGCTCTGCTGCTCTCCCCTCTGGCTCGTGATGGTTGCAGGACAAACAGATCTCCACACGGTGCAGAGAAATGCAGGAGTGCCCCAGCATCACCCCGGAACAGCCAAGGCAAAGCACAAGACTGGTGCCACCAGGAGGAGTAAGGACAGAGGCAGGGGAGGAAGGCTTTTAGCCTGGGGACTCTGCAGCTGGAGGTTCACAAACCAGAAAACTGAAACCCATGCAAAAATGTCCTCTATCCTATTTTATCCAGTCACAGCAGTGTTTTAATCAAAGTTAAGCTCCTCAGCCCAGTGTCTCATTCACTGGATGAAATGAGGTGCTTTCAGCCCTCAAGTTAAACAAAAACTGATGAATTTTAGTATTAGGCCTGGCAGTGTGACACCAACCAGGGCAGTGACATCTTCTCACAACCCAAAACCTGGCTTTGCAATATGCAGAAGCAGAGCATCTCACATTCCAGACCTCCAAATGGCCTCATGCCTTTTCCAGTTAGGCAGTCTTTATTAATATTATTAATACAAAGAAACATATGAGCCAAATGCTTTTATTGCTTTCCTAATCACCTTTATTGATATTTGCATGGAACCTGACTATTTTCTCAGTCCATCTGTTCCTGCTGCTCATTTATAATGTGAACTCTTAATTCTGCCTTGTTAGAACTGGCTCATATGGAGGTAATTATGTCAGCAAAAACAAAGGATTGTAATTTCTAGAGGAGAATGGGAAGCAGAAGCTACTAGGCTTGCTATTAATGGCATTTCTAATAATCCTTAAATAGAACTGCTTGTACATACAGACCTTTTCAGGATGTATCGACTGTATTAAAAAGTCAAATAAATGTTAAACTAAAAAGCCAATCTTTTTTAAAAAGAGTAAAAATATTATCTCTTTTAACCTTTCTTGAATGCAGCTAGAGCAATAAGCAATAAGATCTGTGGTGTTTAGAAGACACCAAGCTAGTTTCACTACCTATGAAATGTTTAATTACACTAGCCAAGAAAGAATAATTTTTGACAGGATAAATTATATCTCCTCTATACCACCATGGGAGCAGCCCACTTAAACATTTGTAATGTAGACTATTGATCATGTGCTTCATTGTGCCACAGTAAATCTGAGATTCCAGCCTGCTTCACACATCCTAATCCATATGTCTAATTTCATTTTTGAAATAAATATATATAAGAAGGACCTGAAAATTCCCTGAGCTCACATCAGGCCTATTCAAGAATCTATTTAATTAATTGTAGTTCATTTTTCACTGGGAAAATAAAATGGTATGTGTAAGACATTCACTACTTCATTAGCAACTTTCACATATTTCTAGTTTGAAACTCATTTCAATTTGCCAAGATAAATGCCTTGATTTTTCCTCTCTGCTTAGTAACAGCATGCAGGGTAATAGAAGCTGGGAAAGGCAGCATTTTTCTTTGAGCAAATTCTACTCAGCAGGATCCAAAACCTTAACTGGAGAAAATCACCATAATTTGTTGAACATTAAATGCTCAAGAAACACTGAGCTCCACCTTTCCGAGAAGTTCTGAAAAAAAAAATAAAAAAAAAAAAAAAAAAAACTCAAACAAAGAAAACTTGTGCTTTTTTTATTATTGTGTTAGCCTGCAGAAGTCAAATTTGATCAGGGTAGTCAATAATGCTTGGAAATGGTGATACATAACCCCAAAGAGCTCTTTCCTAGAAAACTGAGCTGCAATGAATGAACCAGGCACAGCCGCAATGCAGAGCTCTCCCAACAGCCAGAGCTGAGAACTTCCCTACCAATCCTCTAAACAGCAGCTGTGATTTCTTTTTCTAATCACAATTCACCCCCATCTCCCCCCCAGCCCAAACTAATTTTAACCTAGCTTCTTGTTAATTAACTACGTTAATTGCTAATGCTTCTTGGCAAATTTAGCAGGTTTCTGCAAGCACTGGCTCTAATATCTGTGTCTAAATGCACAGTCATCCTGATAAAATTCATAAAAATCCCTCCCTCCAGCCTTTACATACTTCTAATTCAAAAATCTATCTTCTCTTTACCTGAAATCTGGCTGTGAAGTCCCAGAAAATTCGGAGAAAATCACTGCTGAATACACTATAAGCCAGAAATTAATTGAGCACACCTCATGCTATAAACCTCTGTTCTTCGGGATATTTTCTCCTCAGGGTCTCGGGATACGCCATAGTTACTAATTTCTGAATTTATTAGGGGAAGAAAAATAACATGCAAGTGCAAACTAATTTTATCCAGCCCTGAAAATACATTATTAAGTACTGAATCTTCTCTGAGATTTGGAATTTAATGAATTAAGGAGTCCAAGTCACCCGTAATGGCATGGAGCTGAATTTAGCCACAACCATTATTGACTCAATGGAAGCTACTGGGATTTAGCTTCATTGAAAGCTGTTTGTTTATTTATTTAGGCTTTCAATTATTTATTTACCCAGGCACCGAGCAAACTATAGATTTCAAAACGCTGCCTTTTATGATTTTAAATTAGTTTTTAAACACTTATCCATGCATTACAGCAATGCAACCAAAGGATGTCATCACAATGATGTTTTAGCAGGATTTCAGGGAAGGGAATCTTGCATCATCTCCCCTTTGATTAGCCAGGATCTCCCACCCCAAGAACCCAACACCTTGCACTGAGAAAGTGCTGTGGATACCCTTTATAAACAAATGCTCACTGAAAATAGTTCAGAATGCTACTGCACAGCTCAGTATTCAGGTTTTGTGCTTTGAAAAAAGGTAAAGAAAATAAAATCAGTAGACAGTAGCATCCCCCCTACTCTTGTCTTGCCCTCCTTCCTTGTTCACTTTGCACAAATCTGGAGCAGGACAAAGGGCTTTTAGGATATTACTTTCTAGAGAAGCCCATGCTCTCCTGCCATACTGTTCCCTGCAGGGATGATCCTGCAGTACCTAGAAACAAGTGACCTCCCCCAGAAGTGTGGAAATCACTCCAAGCTGTGACTCCAATTTGTGCTAATAGGTATATCCAGGGGAAGCCATTCCCCCTTGCCTCCTTGCTGCTGTTCTCAGTACAGGACCACTTCCAGCTTTTTCTGCAATGAGGTTTGTTAACCACAGCTCTGCAACAAGACTGGTGAGAAGGGAAAAAATAATAAAAAAAAATACTTGAAAGCATTTGAAAGCAATTTTAGGATGAATTCTGTAGCCACACAATAACAGCACTGGGCCCTGGCAAACAGGAGCTGCCAGCTCAACTAACAGGTACCTGAGTAAACAGGAGAGTGGAACTGCTGGAAAACAACTGCTAATAGGACTGGGAAGAAAAGTGACGACTCCATCTGCACCAGGACTCACATCCACATAAACAGGTTCTTGCAGCAGAACCAGCAGTTCACAAGTTTTAGCCCATAGGGTAATGAAAAGCTCTAAAAGCTATAAAATTTTCACTCACTCATTACAAAGTGACAACCATTACAGTGTCAGAAAGGTGTCATCACTAATTTTTCTCTGCACCTCTTTGAAAACTTGTGATTTTAATGTATGTCTAAAAAAATACACAGTGTTTGCCCTCTCTGTTCAATCTGTAAAATCAGTTTTCATGATTTTGTGTACTGTTTAAGCTTTTCTTAGTGGAGTTCAGAAATTCTACTGAAGCTTTTCCCCTTCAAATCCAGCATAAACCTTTCTTTCAGAAGCCCTGCAGAGCTGAGAGACCACAGCTTCCAGCAGAGAAAGGACTGAACTAGCATTAATACAAGGAGTAATTGGGGAATAAAACCCACCCTAATTCAAAACTGTCTTCTGAAAAACCTTCTTCACAGCTCATCAGTCCAGAACCCTGCCAAGCTTCTTCATTCTCTCAGATCCTAATCTTCAGCATTGGGAAGAATAGCCAAATATATCAGCAAACCAAAATTAAGTGTGAGTTAAAGTAGTAAGTAGAGAGAAGCAGCTCACAGAATGCATCCTCACCACAAACATGAACAGCAGCAGTTGGGATTTGCCAGAATTGTCACAGCATGTGACTCCTGCCAGATTCCCTGAACAATTTTAATGTACAGCCACAGAAAATTCCATTTCACAATGTAGGAGAGCTCTCAAGCTTTAGGTACAATAATAAATTAATAAACATCAATATAGTATTTCCACAATGGAGTTTCCTCTGTACCAAAACTCTAATAAATGTACCAGTCTTCAAAACCCAGGTGGATTTTGGTCTAATTGTAATTTCTACTGAATTTATTTTTTTTTCATAAAATATTTCATGCACCCATTTTTATTATTTTTCCTTTTAGCTACTTCCAAGAAGTTATAAATTCAACCCCTAACACTAATAAGCGGAGTCTCCAAGGGTTCCACTTACACCTGCACAAAAAGTACCAAATTAAAGTCATTGCATCCACCTAAACTTCACATCTTGTGTGAAATTCCTTGATTTTAACTACACATGGTTAAGTATCTGCCATATAATAAAATATCTCCAGTTGCAGGAATACCTTAATTTATTAGAGAATCACAGAAAGATTCGGGTTGGAAGGAACCTTCAAGATCATCTCATTCCAACCCCTGCCATCATTTCTGCAGGAACTTCCCTCAGATTGACTGAATTTGGCTTTCTCTTTAAAAAAAAAAAAAAAAAGGCAGAACAACAAAAACCACAAAAAAACCTGCAATCTAAATATATCAATGCATCTGGTAAACAGCTCACATGATGACCATTAAAATCTATCACTGGAATACTACTGAAAACTATTGCAATATAAACTTTTGATACATTATGCTGTCTAGAGTTTTATTCCACCACGGCAGCATA
>VYZP01014392.1:0-15891 GCA_013400635.1 Hypocryptadius cinnamomeus | reverse complement strand
AAAAGCTCAGACTCACAAAGGCAAATAAGAAGGCTCCTGATGATTGTAATTAAACAAGTTCATTTCTTCCAGGATTTGCTCAGGCTGTCTTGGCAGTCCAGCAATACCTGATTGCCATTTTCATTTACTGTAAAAAAAGCCTAATAATTTCTGTGAAGAAAAAGTAGCCATTTGCAGTAGGAAAAGTATTGCTTGACTATGCTTTAAGGAAGTAATCTCTCCAACAGCCAGCCCCACAATCTTCAGAAGCAGATTAGCCCCCCACAAAAGTCATTACACTTATAAATAAATTCTAAAAAATAAACCAACACACATATATAATAAAAAGAAAAAAATCTTCATATCTCAACATAAAAATCCTTTCCACGACAATGGGGATTTGCAGAACAGAATATTCAGCAAATTCATGATAGGGAACAAAATACATTTAGTCTATGACTTCAGAAGAACCAAAATAATTAATTCTTTAAGTTATTATAAGTTTTGAAATACAGAAAGTATTAAGCATTGCCAGAATGAAGGCACAATTTCTCACAGCTATTTACTGTTGGGGAAACTCCCCTGTTGGAACATCCAGGAGCCAGTCTGGCAGCCAAATCCTTACCACCTGAGATGAGACTGAGGCCACACAGCTGCACTCACAGTCAGTCCAGATTTCCTTGCCAGCTCCACACCAGGTGTCCCACAGCAGAGTCTCAGAAATCTAGGTCCTTAAAATAATTTACTATTGGTGCAATAAATAAATAAATAGATAAATAAATGAATAACAGCCTGAGTTGGTGTCTCCAAGGAGGAGCAAGAACAAAGCAACCCCTGGGCTTTTATATCTTCAGAGTCTAAGTGCAGGAAAATCTGGAGCCATCAATTCCTGCTGTGTGTCTCAGTGTCCCTCACCTTTCTGTGCCACAAATCCCTGTGTCCTTAGTTGTGCAAAGGGTCAGCAGCAGTTCACAGCCTCTTGTGTCAGCCTGCAGCTCTGCCTGCAGCTGCACTCCAAGCTCAGGATGTGTTCCTCAACTCTGAATTCCTTCCTCAAACATATCCACCAGCTCCCAAACCAATAAGAATGCCTCTAAATAAAAGGCAAGCAGGTGCCTGGAAGAGTACTAAACAATCAGAATACTTGCCAGGACCCGGCCTTAACAAGCAAACATCTCCTTGTTCCCATTCCCAGGAGGATCTGAGACCTTGGCTGTGCCTTGAGGGTGCCAGGCTGTGCCTGACCCCCATTAATACTCCCCGCCCAGCCTGGCTGTCCTTGCTCGTGGCTGAGGGAATGGTTTGGTCAGGAAGGGAGGGCACTGTGCTGCCCCATGGCCCTCCAGACCTCACCAGGCCAGCCCCACAGAGGATGTACACTGTAAGGTGGTTCTGGAGGAGAGCCTTGTCACCATGATATTTTTATGAAAGTCCTTTGCTAGGATTTTCTCCTATTCTAGCTGAGAAGCCTCAGAAAAGAAACATAAACAATAACTATCTGATGGCTGTGGAATGTGGTCTGGAGGCTGTTTACCAACAGGTGCATATTTGAGTTGTCCATGTGGATTGTTTCTACTTAATGACCAACCCTGGTCCAGCTGTGTCAGACTCTGAGAGTCACAAGCTTTAGTTATTCATTCCTTTCCATCTTTCTCATGGATCCTTTCTCTCTATTCTTTTTAGTATAGTTTTAGTATAGCATTTTAATATAATATAATACCATAATATAATAAATCAGCCTTCTGAAACATGGAGTGAAGATTCTCATCTCTTCCCTCGTCCTGGGACCCTTGAACACAACCACAGAGCCGGGTGTCAGAGCCCTTGCCAGACAGGCCCAGAGCTGAACAAAAACCAAGACATGAACCATACTGAACAGGATTTGCCTTTCTCTGTGCTGGCAGTCAGCCGTGGTCAGGACCACAGGCCACAACACAATGTGGCTTAACCACATTCAGGCTGGAAGGAGGCCTGGCAGAGTGAAGATGAATGTAATAGCAGTCAATAGCATTAAACACGGCACAGAGGTCTACCTGAAGAAGTATGGATGTAATTGACTGTCATATCAAAGGACAGATGAAAGTAATTCAGCAAACCAACAGGTTTTGCTTCAGTATTATGCTCTAGGTTGCCAGCAGGTGACAGCAGGTCCTGGTGGCTGCCTCAATAGCTTCTAATAATGAAATACAAAAAGTGAAGTAGGGCAGCAGTAAGGAAAAAAAACAACAAAAACCAAACCACTCAACACACTGAGGCACTTACCATCCCTAGGAATGAATTGAGAATAAAGAACAGAAAGAGTTAGATTCCAGTTTTTATTTTCAGTCAAATGCTTTTTTGTTTACCTTGAATAAACCCTTTCTTGCTAGATTTGAGTGCTCAGGAGAGTGAAGTCAATCTTGGAAACTGAAGTCTTTTATGTACACACCCTGGGATAAAAAACTGCTGCTGGGTGAGTGAACTGAAGCTGTACTGGCCCATTGAGGAGAAGATTAGGAATCTGAAATCAAAAGACTCTTTCATCACTCTCTATTTGCCCTCTATTACTTTTGCATGATTTTTAGAACTTTAAAAATATGAGAGTAAGTTTAGTATCATTTTTCCAGCATATGATTACTAGCATAGCACTTATTTTTAAATTTGTCACAATGTCTGTGCCAACTTTGTTTTGGAGCTGACATACAGTGATACATATTCTGGGTCATTACTGGGACACTCTAGAGTGGTGAGGCTCCCTGTCACATCTAATTCTGGGCCTGGAGGGATTCATATGAAATGGGCAAAGAGTGGAGTGATGTCAGCAAAATTCACTTTAGCTATGACATAAACAAAATGCAAAATCAGTGCTATGTGTAACCTTTAGAGAATTGTTTCTGTTGTGGTAAAAGCATGATGGTATATAACAAATTATATTGATTTGTGATTCAAGACAGTTCAGACCTCTGTTTCTTTTGTGTAATACTTTCGAACTCTGCTATGTGAAGGGATTAAGTGGGACTTAATTAAAAATAATTTCAAACAACAAATCTTGGAGGTTTTCTGAATATAATAGATGGTCTTTTTAGAAGACAGGCTGGCTACAGCAGCCACATTTGCAAGCTGTTTACCACCAGTGTCTCAGAATGAGTGGTGATCTGTTTATCTATGGGCAACTAATCAGCATTTTGCAAAGCAAAAATGCCTTTCTCAAGTTACATATTTTTGTCCCTTTTCTGGCTAACCTATCCTATTTTTTTTTTTTTTTTTTGCTATGATAATTCATTTCTACTTTAAAGGACCACAAAATACTGCTTTAGGTGAACAACTCAATTCACCTAGGCCCTGACTTAGAGCAGGCCATCCGTGACAATCCTAATAAATTGTGCATGAAATTGATTTAATCTATATTTGAGACATAATTTGTCCTGCAGAATGTTGTGTGTACAGTTCACTCATGGTTTTATTTCGTTTGCTGTTTTGTGGCTTGCATGGCTATATATTTATGAAAATAATTTCTGTTTTCCTGTCAGAAAAAAAAAAACAAAACAAAACAAAAACCCACACAATTTCTTCTGAGATTGTTTTTCTGATCACTTTTACTGAGGGCAGCACAAATAGCTGAACTGAGAAGTCTTTTATAATTCTTTCCATACCAACCACTCTAGGACCTGAAGCCTTCCACTTACAGTTTTATTCTATCCATAGAACATACCCAGAAGGGCATTCAGTTGTTCTCAAATGAAATTCACTATTGGCAACAAGAATTTCCCTATTAGCTGTAGTTAGTGCTAGTTCTGGACCTCTTTGCCACTGTATACTTGGTATAGAATTAAAATAACAAAAAAATAATAACATGAGAGAGAAAAACATCTAAGGATTTTATACTCTGCTAATCCTCAAATTTAAAATATTTAAAATGCAGACACACACACACACATATATAAATATACATATACATTTTTTTCTTTTAAAATCTGTGTGACTTTTGCTACCATGGACAGAAGGGAATCCATATATTTGACTGAAGAAGCTGCAAACCAATATACAACAGAAATCAGAAAATAGATTAAATCAGAAGTTCTATAAAACTTAAGAAAATTGTTAAAAAACCCTTAGGTTGACTTGACACCACACAGACAACATGCTAATAAAGAAAAAGTAACTTTGACCGTAGGAAATGATGAATAAAATTGCAACGTATTTGCCACACAGGAAACCAGACTAGCTGGTAGCAACTCCAGACCATTCTTTCTAGTACTTTTTTTTTTNTAGCAGCTCCAGACCATTCTTTCTAGCCTTTTTTTTTTTTTTTTGAAAGTACAATGAAATTTTAATGGGGTATATTTTTTTTTGAAGCAAAATTCTTAAAACACTGACTCTGAGCCTTGTGCAATGTGGGTTTCCACACAACATATCTATTTCAAAATGTTTCTGAGAGATCATCTTCTAAGGCCTCATAGATTCTCACAGCTCTTATTTGCAGGCAACTAAAGGACAAATCATGTATTTTAGGAATATATGGAATATATTTTAGGAAACCTGCTAACCTGTCTATTTAACATATCAAGGCATATAGATAGGTTAAATCAATTCCCAGTTCAGTTGCATTCTATATACTTTAGATCAGTTATCATGGAAACATCAATAGGTAAATAAAAGCTTATCGGTTGAATGCTTTTGTAATCACAAGCCTTGCTCAAATCTGCTTTGAGATTTAGCCAAAGGAGATACATTAATGCAAAATATGTATCTCAAATGAAGACTCATATTTGATTCCTAAATTTCTAAATTTATGAAAGTCTTTTGCAAATATACTGTTTTATTGAGGATTATTTGCTTAAACAAATGTAATTACTTCAGCATTTTCTCCCATTTGCTAAATGAAGCCATAGTAATGTAGGAAAATATGAAAAGAGTGTAAGACTTTATTGTTACTGGTTTGGATTTCCTGTTTTTTTCTTTAATGCCTTTTTAATGTGTGTGTTAAGCACATGTATCTGCACACACATACAGATATAAGTATACATATAAGCATTGAAAATAAGAATTGAACGTTTGTATTAACCAGTAGACCTCGTTTTCCCTTGCTATTTTTTTCAGGTTCAGGAGATAGGATACAAATATGATGTATCCCAACTTTTTAATTTGGGTTTAAATAAACATACCATCCTGACTCAGAAGTCCCATTCCAATTTGATTCCAATTCAGTTGCAGGTCCCCAGGTATTTATTCTCTACGTCCCACCAGCCCAGTCACTTCCCAGGAAGCTGGGCTTTGGAAATTCTTGTGGTTGCTCTGGAAGACAAATGTCATAATAATGAGCAGCAGAACCAAATATTGGTGTGTTACCAACACCTTTCCAGCTGCCAAAGCAAAGCACAGAACCATGAGTGCTGCTATGGGGAAAATTAACTCCATCCCAGCCAGAACCAACACAGGTTGAAATGTACTTTCCCCTCTGAAATATATGGTTGCGTTCAGTGCTTTCAATTTGAAGCAAAAAGCTTCACAAAGCTTTCATAAAGCTGCTGGCAGAGCTGAGTTGAAAATGGTGCTTACCTACTTGTGTTGGCACCTGTCTGCAGCTGAAACTTGGAACACGATAAATCCCTGGAGCTTGCACGAGCAGAAAAAAAAAAAGAAAAAAGAAAAAAAAGTCTTAAACAGGGGAAAGTGAGGAGATAAAGTGACAGGCAGAGCAAGGGAAGACATGCATTAAATATTATCTGATATATATTTGCAAATGATTCTCATGAGTTCATCCATGTGGCAAATGCTGATGTACTGCCTTTAAAGTTCCTCATGAATGCATTTTTTAATCTAAAGTAAAATCTCACACCAGTAAAGCTCTTATTTAGAGCATGAGAAAGTTTCTCTTTGTTCTAAAATAAAACTCTTAGCCTTCCCCAAGAAACATTCCCTCAAGAAATATTCATTTGTAAGAGATGATTCAGGAACTGCTACAGAGCTTTCTGGCTGTTTCAAGGTTGTGACAGTGCTCAGATATTGCAATGGCTCGGTATTGTATTCCAACAGCTGAATGTGTTACTAGCCCAGCATGAAAGGTAAAGTTGTTATTCAAGCTGCAATATCATCTTCTTCTGCTGACATAAATAAATAAAATCTTACCATATACGTCTATTTTTCCAGCTTTCAGTCAGGCTACTTTTATTCCAAACACAATGAGGCAGACTTCAAGCAGTGAAGGTGAGAGCGTTGCTTCAGGTCACGAGAGGCACATGTATCTCTCAGACCCACTAGCACTACAGTGTGTGTCAGCACACACTCTTTTGGCTTCTTGTGTTTGATGCTCTTTTCTTCTGTTGTTAAAATATCTACCTTTTGGTAAGCTTACCATTCTGGAAGAGTGTTGTTTGCAGGATTTTTTATTTGAATTTTCTTCTGTCTTGACATTTATTTTTCAGCCCTTTCATGCCTCAGTATGTTGCCCCTTTTTTCCCCCTGAGTTTCCATGCCTGTATACTTTGAGAGCAGTGGGTTTCATTTTTTGCTTCCATTCTTTTTATTTTAGTGTGAGTGCTTCTCACTTCCCACACACTTTCAATTTTTATTGATTGTGCTCTTTTTGTTACCCACATTTCCACCATCCCAAAGCATTTTTCCCCCTTACTACCACTCATCAGCAAAACAAAACAGTAGCTTTCAGACTAAATTAGTGAACACACCAAATAATCCAGGTGAGAGAAACTTATGCTACATTACATCAGTTCCCTTGAAAACAGGAACTCATAAAAAAGTTTAAAGGAAATTCTGGGTTAGGGAAAAGATTCAGGATAACATAACATGGTCCTTGATAGTTTCCTTATCAGTAGCTACGACACACATATTTTAAAACATTTTTATAGCCTGCTAAGTAATCAAGACTGAATTGTTTTGCAAGCTGGGATAATTCCACTTCTGGGAGTGCTGAAACAACCAATATTTCTATCTTCCTCCTCCATAAAACAATCTGTTGCAGACTTTCCCCAGTTCATCAACATCTTCCTAGGAGGGTATGTCTAAAAAGACATATTGAAAGCTTTTCCCTGAATTTTCTGTTGAGCAGGTGGGCTGTGGGATGATTTTTGTTTTGTAGATATATTTTGGATTGTTTGCAAAAGCTGTTTGTTACCATGCCATCTGATGGACAATTTCTCAATGTGCCATCATGACTACAGCATCTGCTCTCACCACACTGTTTCTTCTAATGTGAATCGGCCTAGGAGAAATTCACCACTGCAATGTATTATTCATATCGATAAAAAAGGTTGCAAAGTATCTCAAAAGGTGAAATTGTGATATTGTCTGCAAAAAGACCCTTTTACATCTCACTACCCACATTTATCACTGTTTCCTGATATATCTTTTTCCCTAAAGAAATCAGCATGTGCCAGTCCTCCATACCCCAGATTAAAACAATGAATAGAAATTATGTCTGCTCCCTGTTTTACCATGTTCTGACAAAGATTCTTCAGGAGTTGTTCTCTTTCATTTGGTGAAGCAGGATAGCTGAAATGTGGTAAACTTGCCTTCAAATGCTTGTGTTTATGGCACACAAGTATTAGTGTATTACCAGTGATTGCCAAAAATTGTACTGCATGTGACCATCTGGGACATTGGAGCCACACAACAACAATGTGAAAATTCAGCATTTCTTCATTTCTTACTCCTAATGATTTTTTTTTTTTTCAGGGGGAGGTTACAGAGTTTCAGCACCTAATATTTTAACATCTGACAGCCTTCTAACGTTTTGCCTGGGGAAGAGAGGAATAATTTACAGAATCACTTAGGTTGGAAAGGACCTTTTGAAATCATCTAGTACAAAAAAATCCTATGCTCAAGCAGGGTCAGATAGATCAGGGTGTCCAGGACAGCATGCAGCTGAGTTTTGAATACCTTTAAGGATTCAGACTCCACCACCTCTCTAGGCTGTTTGACCAACCTCTCAGTAGCAGCATTTCTGTGCTCAGATGGAATTTCATGCATATTAAATTGTGTCCATTGCCTCTTGTTCTGTCATTGTGAGTCAGTGGGAAGAGAATCTCTCCCTCATATTAGTTCACTCCAGCCAGATATTTACCCAAATAGCATGGGAAGAATAGCATAGATATTTAAACAAACAGCATGGGAAAACAAGGTCTACTGGTTAACACAAAGGTTCAGTTCTTATTTTTAATTGCTAAGATCCCTCTGATCCAGATTAAGAATCTCAGCTCTCTGTTTCTCCTTAGAATTCCAAGACTACTGACCTTTCTAAAACCATTACATCTGGAATTTGTTAACAGCCCAAACATTTTCTTTTCCCCTACTGACAAAAAAAAAAAAAAAAACCAACAAAAAAAAAACAAACAAAAAACCCAAAACAAAAAAAACCCAAACAAAAACCCCCCAAAAACCAAAAACAACAAAACAAAAAACCCTCAGATATAGACCAATGAGTTTAAAGCATTTCAATCCAAATCTTATAGCTGCATACATAACCTTAAAAAGATATTCACAGTTAATAACATTTCTTTCTGTTACTAGATAAAGGGCAAAGTACTGAAAGAAGTCCATATCACTGCACACTGAACGACTGCGGCAGTTTTGACAGTGCTTCTACAACCAGCTTTGAATGAATTTTAGATCCTAGATTCTTTACTGACCTCCTGTAAGCAACTCTGTGCTCAGATAGAGCTGATGAAGTCTTCTGAAGCTGCTTTTAAAACCAGACCCACCATCCTTAAGAGACTGACACTTGTAAATGGCACCTCAGGCACAATTGGGGAGAGTTTTGCAGGGCATGAGGTGTCCTGTGCACGCAGCAGGGCAGCTAATAATGCACCCCTAGACACACCATGTGCGGGCTGGCCATGGGCTACCAGCGCAGAGTGCAGGGGATGGGGTGGCCACAGTCACACTCACATCTCCTCTTCCACAGGGAAACCACTCCTGGGGGTCTGCAGGGGATGGGGTGGCCACAGTCACACTCACATCTCCTCTTCCACAGGAAAACCACTCCTGGGGGTCTGCAGGGGATGGGGTGGCCACAGTCACACTCGCATCTCCTCTTCCACAGGAAAACCACTCCTGGAGGTCTGCACAGGCTGTCAGGACCACAACTCACAGCAAGTTCAGAGCATAAATAACTACATTAGACACGATCCATTAGGGATCTCCTCACATTCCACATGAGGGGAAAAAACCCCTCTTTTTGCTCTCACATGTAAAGAAACAAAACACAGTCTTGGCAACTATCAAGATTTCATCATGAGGATCAAGGTGTCTGATTTTCTTAAAGGCCACAAGTCTCTGAAACAGGTATTTTATGAATGCTTCCCTTCCCTCTATCTCTCTATGTATGTATATACAAATCTATAAAAGTATATATGTGTATATGTATATATACATATATGTGTATACATATATGTGCACACACACCTGTGTATATATCTTTATATAGTGTATATATATATCTTTATATAGTTATATATATAGTTTTTAGATATAATACATAATATAGAATATATTATATATGATATTATAGTAACATAATATATTATAAAATAATAAAAAATTTAAAATAAAGAAAAATAAAGAAAATATGAAATTAATAAATAAAGATAAATAAAGATAAATTTATATAAATATGAATATTATATACATATATTATATATATATTATATACATATTCTTCTAATCTCCATAGTTAAGGAAGCAAGTTTGCAAATTCATTACTCAAGATCAGCCTTGCAGCCCAAAACCACAGGCAAAAAAAAAAAAAAAATTACAGGTAAGCTGCTTATTGCTTTAAGTCTTTTAAGTCTGCTGTTCTGGCACTTCTTCTGTGCCTTTGGAATGTTTGGGCTTGACAATACTGACAACACTTCATCCTTTTTCTGTCACCACAGGATCCAATAGGCTTTCCAATTTGGAACTTGAAGTAGGGAAAATGTTAATTAACAATGGCGCCCTCAGTTGTTAGCTCACTCTCAGCATATTGTGGCACGTTGCAGTTCACATGCCCTTTTTAAGCAGATTTGCACACTGTATTATCTTGCTTTAACTAAACCAACTGTCACAAAATGGACACATTTCCTATGATGAAAATACTGTTAATGTAATGAGAAGCAAACAACAAAAAAATGGCAGAGGTGACATTTCTTCTACTCCTAGAAGAGTCAATCATTCTATAAGGCAACAATGATGACAATCCAATCAGATGTAATCAACAAAGTCTGAAGTCATGTGATTTTTAACCCTGTACTTCCTTAAACTTAATCATAAATGTTCAGATGCCTCTTCTGAGGTTTCTTCTTAAGAGCAAAAGGCAAAAATCTTCCATAGTGGAAATGGCTGAAATATGCAGAAAACAATATGGCAACAAACTATAAATAATTCCTTTTTTTTTCAGAATATAGCCGTGAAATATATTGAAAAATGTTGCTAAATTTTTAAATAGGTTTGCTATACAATTGGCTGAAAGTGCACAGTGTTTCTAACACATCTCAGTTTATGTTATTTACTAGATGCTGTTTCAGTAATGAAGTACATTAAGAGCCACTGCTTTGTAAGCCACTAAAGGAAAGAAATACTGGGGAAAACATATTCTCGATGGTGACGACTTTAACGAAAATAATGTTCTATGGAAAAACTTTGCAAGTGAAACCAGCGATGGAATGGCTGCTTTTACTAAAATAAAAAAAGGCTCCCAGAGTAAAGTTACAGAGAGAGCACCACCCATGGAATTCATTCACCATATAATTTATATAGAAACTACTGCAGGAAACAAATAGCAGCCAGAAGTGCACAAAATTCTACAGTATGCCACCAGTGTGGTGAATTTTAGAAAGAGATTTAAATAGTACAATTTTTACAATATTTGTATTGAGGTGGGGAGTGACCATGAAAATCTTTTGTACCTCACAATGGTTTCCTGGTCATCTCACGTCAAAGTGCTTAAAAGAGTTGTCAAAATTAAAGATAAGTTACTAATTTTTCCTTCTAAAAAGGACAAGTGTTCTGTATTTGCTGAGCTTTTCTGTGTTGACAAGTGGTTGTCAGCAGGTTGCTACATAGCAGATATTTTTAAAAAATAAACAGACTTAATGTGTATCTTCAAGGTAAAGTTGATGTCTTAACAATGAGTGAGAAATTAACTGGTTTTCCAAAGAACTTCATGCTGTGGAAAGAGCATTTTGACAAGTGAGGTTTGGAAATAATTCCATTGTTAAGGGATTTTATTGCTGAAAAGAATGTGTCACTTATGAAAATTCTCATATCTGTATACATAAAAAACCTGGAAACAGGATTTTCTACATGTTTAAAATTTCTCAAAGAGAAAAGTGTCAATGGGTTTTGAAGCCATTTGTTAAAAATATAAAAATGCAATACCTTTCAATTAAATTGCAAGGAAAACTGAATCTCATTGGGGTGGATAAACATTTACTAACTGAAATTCTATAAAAAACTTGATTAATCTGTGAATGAGGTTGAAAAATTAGTATTGTTATTAGCAAGCATGGAAAAATGATGCATCCGTGTATTTTTGAGCTATCTTTTCTCAGCTATGACAGTCATTAAGAAGTATCAAAATTTAGAAACAGAGTTTCAAATTGCTTCAGCAAGATGCTACATCAGAATTCAAAAAAAATAATTAAGCATATTAAACCATATTATTTACAATACTGATTATAAAATATTTTTTTCAATTAAAGTTTTTTTGCACCATTAATAGAATTATTACTATATCCTTAATCTTTACCTCATCTCTTTTAAACTTTTATTTTTGCGTTGTGCTTATAATATACNATATATATATATGCAACCCAGGGTGTGTGTTTAAATATATTTTACTGATAGAGGTATGTGTGTGTTTAAATACATTTTACTGATAGAGGAATATGATCAAAAGTGTTGTGAGACTACTGCTACAGTCCTATAGTAGTACACCTCACCCCCATATTATTTTACTGTTTACTTAGACTTTACTGTATATAGTGGCTGTTTTTCAATAATTTTCTGGCATATCCTTGGAGACTGAGCATTGCCAAAATCTTTACTCATAAGAATCAGAAAGGGAATTAGTGTTTTTAATATTTAAATTAATTGTGTGATAGCTTTGCATCTTTTTGACCTTGATTTTTCACCTACCTTCCCTGCCAAAAATCCCAAACCAAACCTCAAAAACTACCATCCTCCTTTTCCCAAAAAGTCCCATGAAAACTCCTGAGGAATGACTCAATGATTTTCCGCTTATGCATTTTCAGGTCTTGCCTGACACAGAGGTAAAGTTATATTTTATCTTTATTTACAGTCCAAGTCAGCATCCAGAATTTTTTTTAAATGTGAAACCTTCAATACAAGGTAGCTCAACTGACTACTTGTATTTATATTGTGTCTTCAAACTGAAAAGGTACTCTAATTTTTGTTGGGTTTTTTTGTTTGTTTTAAATTTGCTGACATGTGAAGAGATGATTCTTCTAAAACAATGCATTAAAGTGAGAGTACAGAGAATACAACAAACCAAAACAGAGAGGAAAGCTGTGAAATATTTTAGATGAGTAAAAATGGTGATGAAATCATGCCAATAACAAGTGATGTTGCACAGAATGTTAAGAGATAAAAAGAACAAGGGCTATAAAGGAGAAACTTGTTAGGGGAGTATTCCAAACTCCAAACCTTAAGAAATTCTTTGTTGCAGAGCATTATCAGCTTGCATATTCAAGAGATTTCTGCTATTACACATTGATAAGTTGTAATATATCAGAGCACTTTGGCGAAGTTAAAAAAAAAAAAGAGATCCATTCAATATACAAGAGATAATAAAATTATTAAAAAATAAAAAGGGACATCTAACCACTGTGTTTTCTCTTCCTCAGGGTTCTCAGTTACAAAAGAAATAATTGTTTTTTTTCTCTTAGGTAAATTAGTATAAACTAACCATGATTCTCCACCTCTTCTTTTTTTCTCTGTTGTATTCTTCATGTAAGAAATTCCACTGATTCCACTTTTTTCACTGAGCTGTGGAACTTGGCCTGTACAGCATGAGTAAGTATAAGAGAGAGTAGTGAGTGAAATGTCAAGTTAACCAGTTTTTTTATTTTCCTTATAATATGTTGTTTTAACCAGACACCTAATAGCATTTTATCACAAAGTTGGGAAAACTACTAAGTAAAAAACCTGGGGGTTTTTGTTCCTTTTGTAAGAAAAAAACCCCAAACAAACAGTCAATCAACTTTTTTTTTTTCATGTTTGGAAATCCACTTCATCACTTTCAGGGTGTAAAATGCTCAAGGGTCAATATAAACCAGGTTAGATGTTCTGGCAATCAGCTGAGGATGTAAATCCTGCTGGGCATGACCAAGAGCAGGAAATCCTGCAATGAGGGAAACAAGCTGGAACACAGCCCCAAACACTGAAGTTACAGCTGGCCCTGGGGGATTCAATCATCTCCTGTGAAGAGGAAGCACCACTCCTCAGAGAGAATCCTTAATAGGAAACTGGAAACCTTGCAGTTGGAAAGACCAAGTCAGGTAGCTAATGGCCCAGAAATTCTCTTGCAGAGCACAGAATTGTCTTAGGGAGAACACAATGGTTGCCCTCCACAAATATGTATTTGAAGGAAGATAATTTTGAGGACAAAAAAACCCTCATTCCCTAAAAAAAAACCAACAACCTACTATACTGCACCACAAAAACCAAATTAATAGATTTTTATATTATTAAAAATTGAAACTGTATTGTCAGCTGAAGCTATATACTGTAAAAAATACATAGCAATACTTCCTGATGCAACAGGAGGTTGCATTAAAGAACTCAAATATTTTTAACTGAATGCCTTTTTGGCACTTGAAATGCCATGCTATCCTGTTTCCCTAACACTCTGAAATCAAAATCACATCACTCATGAAGAGAAAACTTATCGAAAACAGGTTGAGCATTACCAAAAAATTGAGTCAGATTTGACTTGCTTTATTGTCATTGTTTGTTCCAATACTGTCCAAAACCAAATTTTTAGATATTTACTTCAAAAAATAAATCTAAAAATGAGACCCTGAAAGATGCCCTCAAGTTAAAAAAGTCCAGGGATTTTACTGTTTTTATGTTCCAGAAGGACAGGAGTGAAAGAAAAAAAAAGGGGAAAAGAAAGTGGTATTTTTTTTCAAAGTTCAATTTACATGAGAACATGCAGCCAAGACATAGAGGTTTGAGATGCACATATTATTCATTTCAGCTTCAACTAAAATCTCAGCTCCCTCATTTGAGCTTCAACAAAAACCACATTTTTCTTAACTATTTAAATTCCTTTACTGCTCTTGTCAAACTCTCACTGCCCAAAATTCTGCATAAAATTAAACCATCTTTCCCCCCACCCTCCAGATGAGAAGAGGTTTATGGATCCAGGCCCTTTTCTTTTTATGCTATGTCTGACCACTGAATGCACTGACACATCACTTCATATAATGTCTTTGATTTACATTCACAGAATATATAACCTATTGTTGTACTACTGTTTTTTAATCAATAGCATATTTTTGAAAAGACGTGGTGTTTTTTAAGGGCATTGTCCTTACAAGGACAATTAAGCACTAAAAATCCACTGAGTAAAGGGTTACTTTTGTTTTTATGTTTTATTATCTGACACAACCTGAAAACCATTTCCTGTCACCATAAAAAGAAGTCATAGTACCATTTGCATACTCTCAGAAAGTATTAACAGAGTAAGCTTTTAAAAATTCTTTTCCCATTTTCCACATATCTGTTGATTTCTATTTCATGGTGTACCTAACTGTACAATATGTACACAGCATACACAAAATCTGTATTTTTGTCAGATGCTAGAGTTAAAGCTACAGTAAAAGCAAGTTGAATTTTTTCTCCCTTAGGAAAGAAACCAGTAAATCAGAAGCAGTTTCTCTGTTGTTAATAGCTCCGGGCATTCCAGTAGATTACCATCACACAAGAAACCTGACTATTTTAAAGCTATAAATTTCTTTATGCTGGCTTATTTTTTTCTCCCTGGATAATAGTTTTAAATTTAACAAAACAATCTGTACTTTGAAAGAGGATATGCAGAAGGTGACTGAAGGAAGAGAGGAAGGGACAATCTTCAGGGCTATTCTCCTCTACTACATTTTGAGTTAAATTGTTAGATCACACTTCTTCCTTTTGTTTAAGCAGAATACAAAAAAAAAACCCCTCAATCAACAAGCAAACTCTGAATTAAATATTAATTAGCTCTTCAAACCTTGCATCTAATGAAGAAAGATTTAACAAACCTTAGTTAGGGACAAGCTCCTTATAGACCACCATATTGTGCAAAAGAACCTCTCCATGCATTTAAAAACCATGATAAAATTTGTTGTCTTTTAGGATGTTTTGATGGAAGTAATGCAAAACAAATATATTATTCCATTTATGTGGAATTTATGTTATTCCATTCCATTCCAAGTGCATTTGGATTACTCTACAAAAAAAACCAAAAACCTGGTAGTTGCTTGGTTTCAGAAATCCCCAAGGCACCAAAGGATGTTAAGATGCTTAAATTGAAAAGAAAGCAATAAGAATTGTCCACCTCTGTGTCTCGGATGGCTTGTGTCCCACTCAGATCCCAGGCTTGATTAACAGATTCAGTTAAGAATTAGCGGTCATCAGCAAGTGATAAAAGATCTCGCAGCCTTGGAAAACAAAGTTAAAATCCTAGATCTTTAAAAGTACTTTTGCATATATCATTCTTTACCCATTTTAAATTATATACAATATTTTCAAGAGTAACCACTTGAGAAACATTCCCTTCCATTCCTGCCCAGAATTTCTAGTCAAGAAATGTTTTATCTTGTTTTGGCTTTTTTGTTTCTTTTTGTTTGGTTTGGTTTTGCTTTTCCTTGTTTGTTTCCTGTTTTGTTGTTTTTGGGGTATGTTTTTGTTGTTGTTTTGAGGGGGTTTTTAATT
>VYZP01014391.1:0-101732 GCA_013400635.1 Hypocryptadius cinnamomeus | reverse complement strand
ATTAGAAAAACATACATTTCAGATTCTAGACTCAATATTTTTCTTCCATATTTAATTTTTCTGGATCCTTATTTAAAAGTTCCGTTTCTAATGATCAGTTAGCATGTCTAGAGTATGTTGTAAATGACTAATACTAAATAGCAGAGATGCAGGATATACCAAGACAGTTTCTCTATAACAGATGATAAACCATTAAAAATGGTTGGATGGGTCATTCTCTGAAAGGGTAGTGGATTCCTAATTATGGTGTATTAATCTCTTTCAATAATACTTTTAATGATAATAATATTTTTAATTTTTTCCTGGAGTTATTGGAATTTATCACTCCTTTTTGTTTTCTGTTTTTGCACAAGGAAAAATCAGCATCCAGACCTTTAGAGTATTTTTAGAAAAATGCATTAAAAATTGTCACTGGCATCAGGGGATGCATTTTATCAGCAGTTTGCACCAGAGAAGGATCTGCCTCCCCACCTGTGTGCTGAACTGTGGCTGCCTCACATTTCAGTAACAAACCCTGGAGACTCCTTGGCCTCTCTGGAAATGTTGGATTAGCAGCACGCAGCCTGTTCAGCTCTGGCATTGCCTTTCATTTGCTTTTTGGAAGGGAAAATGGTGAGAAATAGTTGCCAGGATTCCCCAAATCCCTCTTGTCTCCAAAGACAACTCCAGCATGTTTCTGCATTAGTCCAAGTATCCCCAGGCTTGGTTTCATTTTTTCTTGGATAAAGGAGGACCTGCTGTCTGCTCTTTTTTTGCAGAAAATGGAATGCTTGAACAGCTCTTGTAGAGGAAAATTTGTCATAATGAAACAAACCAAAGAAAAATGGGAAAGCCAAATTTTTGGGAGAAAAAACCATTTTCCCCCACCTCATAGTTGTTCCAGCGTTTCAGTGTGTTGTGGCCACCACACACCTGATTCCCTTCATTCCAGACTTCTCACAGAAATGAATTCTTGGGGGGAGCTGAGGGATCTCCCCCCACCCTGCAGAGCCTCTGGGGACGGAGGAGCCTGGCTGGGATCCACAGGCTGTCAGGCCTGGCTCTGCCCAGCCAAAAACGATGTCACCTGTGAGCCCTGGCCTGTGTCACCAGCTGTGCCTTACCTGTCACACTGAGTGGGGGTAATTTCGCTGAGCAAATCAATATGGTTACAAGGAAATTTAGGGAATATCCTGCTTCTTTTCTGTCTCAATCTGCTCAGAGTAGAGAGAGTTAATGGCTTGTGTCTGTGAAAGGAGAGGGTGAGTATTACTGAGACAGAGAGATCAGGAGCAAGGGCAGAACGTTTGTTGTCATCAAGCCTTTCTGACACTGTTCCACAGTAGGCAAAAATGAAATAAAATTGCATCAGGAATGAGTTTGGCTTGGAGGATGGCTCCTGACTGAAGGCTAGTTTTTGGTCCACTTTGATGTGTTGAAGAACAAGAACTTCCAGTACCAATTCTGCTTATGCTCATAAATCATGGGGGTTGGAGAGGAGAAGTGACACACTGCTTCTGTTTCTCCACGAACGTGGGCTGCAGTCCATCGTAGTGGCTATAAAATATCTAAGGCTGATAACAAATGCTCAGCACTATCTAAGTCAAGAGGCCAATAAAGCCTGGAGTATTTATACACCTGTGGCTTGAATAGCTGGGTAATGAATGACAAACCTTTTTCTTGCATGTGTGGTTTGGGTTTGGTTTTTGTTGGTTTTTTTTTTTTTTTGGGGGGGGGGGTTTGCCATTTCTAGCTTGCACTGCAGCGAGTCTTGTGCCCTTTGGATTGTTTATACCTTGTCAAACCTGTTTTAAATAAAGCATTGTGCTGCACTTTCGGTTTGGCAGGGAAATTGCTGCCCTCTCCTGGTTTGAAGCAATTCTCGACCAGCTGAAGGCATCCCCAAGCAAATGCCAGTTGCAGTGTGATAATATGATCCAATATGAAATTAATTAAGGCTACACAATAGTTTCTTTAAGACTAAATCAGAAAAGAGGGCAGGCAACCCTATCTGGGACAATAGGATTGGATCCAAATGCAGTTTTAAAGACACATCCCGCCTCCCCTGATCAGAGTGCATTTAATGAGATTCATGCAATTTCTTTCTGAAAACAATAGCTTTAACCATTGGTTGCATAACCCAGGATATCCAGCTGAGGCCCCCCAAGTACAGAGTGTTCCACAAAAAGGAATGACAAAAAGTCCTCTAGTTCAACTTAAATAATTAAAACAAGATCTGGAGAAATGGCCAGCCCGGTGAGATGCCTTGCAGGGGATCAATCAGGGAGTGGAGGAGGCGAGATAAAACTCCTAAGGGCAAAGTTAAATTTGTCCATTCCTATTCTCTTTCTGGGGCTGAGCAGCACGAAGTGCCAAGACCCCTGAGAGTGCTCAGCCCCCTCAGCCTTTTGGTGGCTTTCAGCACCTTGCAGGATCAGGTCCCATGGCCATAACTCAGAAAAGGGTATCTATTGTCTGCACAGAAACAGAGGAGCTGGGCAGCATATACTCCCTGAGACGTGCTGGAGTTTGGGCTGTGATTTGTGGCTCTCATTTTACACGAAGTTTAAAGTTTCTTGGCTCCTGGAGATCCTACCCTGAGCCCAATGATCTTCTGCCATGGAAGTGGGTGGGAACGAGACATGGCAGTACAGGCAGTGCTATAGACAATGCTTATTTATGATTGTGGAAGCATTGCAAACAAAGGGAAAAATTCCTCTTGCCCCTCCAGCTACAATAGCTTCACAAAGCATTCAGAGCAACAAATGCCATTTTCTAAAAAGTGTGTACCAGCAATCTGAGAAGAGTGTGGCCTTGTGGCCTTCCTGGAAGTGTGGAAAGGCAAGAGCTGTGGCCTCTGCTAGGCCATATTAATGGTGAGCACTGTCTTTCAGAAACACTTCATGCATAGCAAAATTCTCATAGTAGTTTCCCTCCTCTCCTCTTTTAAGACTAAACTTATTTAAGCTGTGCTTTGAAGATCTTGCTTTTGCATCCCACTGTGATAGCATGCAGCAACAATCCTGTTTGTCAGGTGATTTTGAAACAAAATGCAGCCTTGTGGCAAACAAAATCTCCTGTTCCCAAGGCAGAAGTGAAGACAAATGCTAGGTGCTTCCCTGCTGTCTGCTCAGAGCTGCAGAGACAGATTTCTAGTATTTGCAAGGCTCAGAACTTGCAGATGTGGTGCCTGTGAGTGAAGCTGGGGCTTGGCTTTAATCTGGTTATTTTACAGGCTGCATTTTCTCTGCTTCTGAGGCAGCAGAACATAATTAAAGCTGCATTATTGGTGTCTTTCACATATTTGCTTATGACAAGACCACGTCTGATTCTTCCTCTTCACAGTAGAGCATTTCACACTTCAACAAACATGATTTGGTCCAGCAGGGTTCTTTTACATCCTGTCTTTTATAGGCATCTGCAGCAGCATTTATTCCTAAATAATTTGATAAGTAAGTAACTACAGAAGAATCATCATGAGAAATAGCACAGGAGTTTCTTTACTTTGGCCAGCTTTATACTGCACCCAAATCTGTTACTGATCTGTGTGGACATGTGCAAAATGAGCATGCTCCCAACCCATCCTATTTTGGTTACAAAAAGCCAAAGAAAGGAAAACCAGGCTGGAGTGGCACAGACAGGAAATCCAGACTGCTTCTTCCCTAAACACCACCTGAGGCTGGAACATGACAGGGATTTGACACCTTTTTGAGGTGCTCCTCATCAGATGCTGCCTGACAGGGATGCTGGATAATCACAGTGGAGTTTGTTTCTCACAAGCTTGTTCCAAGTCTGATTCCAGCCTTGTGATCACATTAAGGGATGAACTAATCATTGCTGCCCACACAGGCTTCTGTGAAGATTCTGTATCCATGACAGAGCCAACATTTTGCATGAAACAGAGGAGAATAACTGAGCACTCCTGTAAATTTTTCTCTCAAGGTGTCCAAGCACAGCCCTAGGCTCCTTTGATGGGCAGGAAAAAGCCATGGCCTGAGTGCTTGGAGGTGTCCAGCTCCTTAGTGGGACTGTTGTTGGTTTCTGGGGGTTGTTGGAGCTGTGCTGTGGGACATTTCCCCTCTCTCATTGTGATTAGCCTTGGCCTGCCCTGGGACAGCTTTCACTGCCACACTGTCACTCCTGCTTCCAAGTCCACAATTAATTTTCCTTTTAAACTTGGGCAAGTATTCCAACAGATTTATAGGTTGTCAGAGGTATTTCAATCTGGGCTGAAGGAGACTTGTAAAATGCTTTTCTTTTCTTAAAAATAATCTGAATTTTGACAGAAGCTCCAGCCCAGCTGCTGTTTTGTGAACTAGCCCATGCTGCCATCCCCACCTGGATGCATCTGTGCCCACCCCACATTTTTTAATCACCAAAACAAGGGACGAGGGCAATGAAAAAACCCAACCGCAAACCTACAAACAGCAACGCTGCTCTGCCTGTTACCAGATGCCACTGTGGTGATCTCAAGCATAAGCTGTACATTTCTATCTTTTAAATGGAGAGGTCCCTTGGGCACAGCCAGTGCCCCTGTCCACAGCTATCCTTGTCACCCGGCCGTGCTCCGCGCTCGGCGCTGCGAGGCTCACACCATACGGCCGCGTCGGCCGCGTGAGGAGAATAGCAGTGGACAAGGGCAGAGATCGAGGTCTGGGGTCCTGGGGACATTGTGGTTTTAAGGGACTGGCATCTCGGCATGTGGAGTCATCCTTGGGAAGGGGAGGCCGCAGCCAGGAGCGGCTCGGGGCCGCTCTGTGCTTTTCTTTGCTTTCATTGTGTGCGATGGCGGATGTTCATCTGTGGGTATTTCCAGAATTAAGGGGTAATAGGACAAGACAACAAAGGAGTCTGAAGCTAGCAGAGGGAGGCTGGGGTACTGTGTGGCACTGCAAGACTGATGCATTTCCAGGGCCCTGTTCTTGACTACCTCAGCTTCCCTCTCTGGAGCCCCCAAATGCCACTGCTCCAGACGTGGGCATTCACAGCTTGCCCGTACCAAGGGTTGGATCTAAGCTTGCCCAGGCAGGCTCTTTATTCCTCATGCCTAATTTCCAGTGTGGGCTTATCCATTGTCGTGATGTCCCCAGTTACTCCAGGATCCCGATGAGAATGGTTCCCAGCTAGATTTGCTGTGGCTCCCCACACCAGATGTGCACCATTCCTTTAGTGCAGTGGATATAAAAAGGGGTAGCCCTCTTTTCTGGGGTCTGCTGTCTGTCTTGCATTGACTTTGCAGCATGGTTTCCTACCCTCTCCCAACAATTTCTCTTTGTTCTTCTGCAAGAAATTCCTCCCTGCACATGTTTTCCTAGAGGAGCTCATTTCTACTCTATCCTCTCTTCATCTGATTAGGACAGAAAAAATGTGTTCTTGTTTGCCCCTGTTTGTACTGCAGTAAAGACTTGTTTGGTAGAAAGTGAAGGGTGTCAACTACATGAGTAATCTGCAGCGTTTAAATCTGCAAATTTAAATCTGTCTTTAAAACTTTATGGGATGTTGCCTGCAAGAAAATTGTCATAGCTCTGTTTTGTACTTCAGTCACAAGTGGTTTGACTGTGTGGAGAAAAAGAGAGAAAAACATAGATTTATACAAGAGCAGATAATGTAAATGCAAAGTAATTAAAGTGGTCATAAAAGACTCCTCAAAATATGTATTTCCAATTATTGCTATCATTATTTTAGGGCAGTTTAAGCAGCTGCTGCCAGATCAGAGCAGAGTGCATTTCACAAGGCAGAACAATCGCAGCTGTAACAAGCTACAACCCCCCATGATTCCAATGCAAGTCGTTTATCCAGTGACATTCCTAAGGATTTACAAAACAGGGGGTACTTGTAGAAGGTGACAAAGCTCCAAGCAGGCAGTGCTCGGTCCAGCTGGGATTTGCACAGAGGTGACAAACTCAGGGATGTTGCAACCACTGCACTGAGACCTGCCTGGTTTGAGGGGGGGAGCTGTGAACCTCCTGCCTGGGACATGCTTTCACCTGTTGCCTCGTTTTACAAATGAATATGCAGCTACAAAAGTTAACACTGCAAATACTTGATCAAAACTTTAAACATATTTCATCCTCTTTATTTTTTTGAGGTTTTTTGAGTTTTTTGAGTTTGCGTGCACAGGGTGAGCAGCTGTGCACCTTCCACTGTACGTGTTCACATTTCCATTTCAAAGATTTATTTGGGGAAGATCCCTCTTTAAGCTGTTGAAGGGAATGAGGAGGTGTCAGAGGGTTTCCCCTATCAGGCAGTCGGTGGTCTCCAGCTGCTGTGCAGAAAAAGCCTCTTTGTATCCACAGAGCATCTCCCTTTCTACGAGGGAGTGGCGAGTGCAAGTGCGGGGCAGCTCCCTGCCTGTCAGCCAGCACCTGAGAGGAACAGGGACAGCAGCAGCTCAATAAATCATCCAGCAATAAATCAAACATAGCTGGGAATCGATCTGAACAATTAACAATGATTCCTTTGAAGCTGACAGTAGAGGCCCCAAAAGACAGGAGCACAAACACAGAGCGAACTGTTGCTCTCAAGACTTTGGCTCTTGGGAAATGCATTTTGTGTCCAAAGTGGGCATGGATTTGGGAAGTGAGTTTCATGGAACATGGGAAGAATTTAATATTTTTGTAATTTAGGTGCTTGGCTTTACAATAGTCCTCAGTCTAACAAACACCATGGTTTAAATCTCCAGTGACCTACAAATCCTCAAGTGCTGGTTCTGCTACACAGGGTCTCCAGGGGGGGGATGTACATAGGAGAGTCAGGGCTGAGCCATTTACCAGCTCTGAGGAGTGTGAACTGGATGTTTCTGAGAAATTTGAAAGCATTAGAGAAGTAAATGGAGGGAAAATGTAACAAGGCTGGTCTACACTTCAAACATTTCAGAGTTCAGACGGTTCCAGAAGGCTGTACTGTACACGAGGATCCTCAGGGCATGGGCACGGATTAGGTGACCTCTGGAGACTCATTCCAGCCCAGTGATTCTTTGAGAAGACAAATACACTGGAAGATGCAAATCTTACATGAAAAGTGTAACATGAGGCCCACTTGTGGGATCCCATATATGATTTAGGTTTTGCACAGTTGTGGAAGAAGGTTCAATGAATAACTGCCCGTTGTTCTGGTATTTGGAGGACGAGACTGAAAAACAAAGGAATGAAGACTAAATGAGATGGTTACATTTCAACATTTCCTGTCTGAGCTGCAAGGTGCTCTGAAAAATGGGTATTTAAAAAATTGCTGCCATCTCAGAGAGAATAAGACAATGCTGGACGTCTCTCCCAGAGAAATCCTCCTGGACATGGCTGTGCAAAATGTTGTAGGAGATTAAAGCAAAGCATTCCAGTGACTTGTTTAAACATATCTTCTTATATCTCTTTGCAGCAATCCTTAAGCCCCAACCACCAAAGACTATCTCCTCAGAGCAGTGACAAATTCCCATCCCAAACAAACCACCTGGGGCATGCTGAATCGCTAAACACAAATGTCAGAGGTCTAGATCATTTCCAATATTCTTTGACATTGCTTATGATGTGGCCTCTGGCACATTCCCAACAGAAGAAAGTTCAGTTATATTTCTTTCAATTAAAGAATCTGATTTAGCCACTAATCATGTCAAAGAATGTCTGGGGGAGGGAGAGGAAGAGAACGTGAGCGAGTGCTGGTGAGTTCAGATGGGATGGCTCGTGCTGTCTGCAGGGAGACATGGGCATGTGGGATCAGGCTGGGACAAAGGCTGGCACAAAGAGAAAATCAGTGTATGTGTGTCAAAAATATTATTGGTTTGATAAAATCACACAAATCCTATTAATGCACAACCTCAAGCATGCTGCTGCAGTGAAAATCCCGCTCTCAGGGTTCAGTTTTTAGGAAGAAGACAAGGAAAGGCTTCGGGATGGCAACAATCAGTATATGAGTGAATGGGAGGGCTCAGCAAGGTTTATCCAGTATCTCCTGCATTCTCACCCAACCCCAAACGTGTTCCTCTGTCAGCCCTAGAAGGCCCCAGTGTTGGACATGAGGGCAGGACAGGTAACTCAGCAGGGATGAGTCTGACACTGCTGCACCTCTCTGTACAAACCCACTTGAGGGAAAGCCACAGTCCAAAAAACAACATGCTGAGCCCTGTATTTTGGTGGATCAGGACATCTAGGATTGCTTCACCCATGTGAATATGTTCCTGATCTTCAGGGAACAGTGGAAAAAACAGTTCCCAAACCTCAAAAAAGGTTTGAGATCATTGTTAAGAGGATTTGCATTTGGAAAATTTTGCCAGGTTACACAAGCAGATGCAATACTTGGAATATTTCTCCTTAGGTTTTCCAAACCTTTTTTTCCAACATCCCTGAGGTAACATTGCTTAAGATTGGAACAGATGGACCTTTGTACATGATCCTGGGTGAGTCTCAGTGATTTCTGGGGCTGGGGTCTTGCTGAGCACTGTGGCATCCAGTGAGACACCAGCCAGAGCTCCATGTGCAGGAGGGATGCTGTAAGAGCAGCTGAGGCCTTTCTTATTTCTTCTCTATAGCTGTAATATAGAGAAAAAAATAAATAAATAGTGGTAATATATCTGAAAACCCACCACAAACACCTGTACAGCCATGACAGTGACTCTGCAATCTTTTAATGTTGCTCACATATATTTATTGGTTAATAAATCATAGCAATCACTTTTTTGTGGTTTTTTTAAATAGTTTTACACAGAATGATTTCGCACATTCATTTTGGCATTTTCACACTGGACTAGCAGTGTCTCAATGGGAAATTTTAGCACTGAGTAACATAAAAGAGAAGTTTGAGTTGGCACTATGGACTCACCAAAATCTCATCCTGATGCATCTTCCTCATGGCTGCACTGGTGCTCCCAGTTGGGTGCACACCCCCAAATGCAGAACCGTGCAGCCTCATTCACGCACAACTCCGTGGCCTCATCCATAGAAATATTTTCTTTACAAAAGTGCTCTGGCCCATATTACTCATTAAGTCCAGCATTGATATGAGGGTTCTGCATGACTACAGAGATGCGTGAGATACCAAGGTTTTACAATATTCCATGGGTTTGGGACATCTGTTTCAACAGCAAGAGCACCAATTGCATTTTTCTCAGTGACAGACATGGCCTCTGCTGGAGAGAAATCCTTGGTGTGAGTGCTAAGGTTTCTGTAGTGCCTGGACCTTAAGGTAACACCTTGGTCAAGGATCAGTCCTGTTGCTAACCTTGCACTTGGAAAGCTGACATCTCCAAGGAGTGAAATATTGAGGACAGATGTAGAAGCTCTTGGGCTGTGGCTGTGTTGCCAATTCTGTGTCATGCTGCACATCTTACATACATTAAGGAGCAAATGGGCTCATTCCCACGGCAGCAAACTTCACAAATCAGAACAAAAATTATTTATCATGACAGGCAGGTGGTACTGCAGACAGAAATGTCTCTTGACCTTGTGGAAATGTGGTTGTGATGGTCTTACAGAGTCTGATTCTTTTCTTCCTGCTGGTTTAAGAAAAATCTTCTGGTTTCAGGCACGGAAAAATATATTTTAAATGGTGATATGTCTCAGGCATGTGGATTTTATAACTTGCTTGCTGTTTGCAACCAGTTAAGGTGTTATACATGCTGTTTAAAACTTAGTTTTTATTAGAAATCAGCATCTGCCTGTGTTTGCACTAAATCTACACCAGCAGCCACTAGAGCGGCCAGCACACGCCAGCTTGACTGGAACAAGGTAACAATACTGCTCCCCAAATCTCTGTGAAATTGGAGATAATTCCATGCAGGGCCGATTTTCAAAGGCCTTGTTTAACATCTCTAAAGGCTCGGCTGAGGGGCTGGGGAATTTTTCGGCAGTGCCCTGCTGCCTGGCGCCTGTCTGCATTCTTCCCGGGGAAATCCTGGAGCCGCTGCTGGGAGTGGAGCAGCAGAGGCTGAGCCCGGGGTCCTGGGCTGTTCATGATGGAGAGGTGGAGGTTGTCACCTCTTGGTGTCAGCTGTGGATGCTGTGCACCTTTCTGATGGCCCGGATTTCGGGAGGATTAATTCAAAGTGGATCAGAGCTATTGGTAGGATGCAAAAAGCTTTATTTGCAGGAGTGAGCTTGGTGTGTTTGTCTTGGCAATATGAATGTGGAGGGAGGTTTGTTCTCTCTGGGTTTGCTCACTCTGGGCTAGACTGAGGAAGATAAGAGGGGAGGGAGTATTCTTAAGCTAAATGACAAATGTTAGTGCAAGAGCTACTGAGCAGGGACTAGCCAGGACACCTTGGGGCTGGAAGTGAAAAGATTTATAGCCACGAAGGCAGGGAGGTTTTCTTCCAAGAAAAGGAATGGGAACAGGAGCAACACCTTCCCCAGGGCACTGTTAGGATGCTCTGGATGAATCTGGGAGATGTGCTGGAAGATGGAGACAGGAAGGGGCAGAGGATAGGATGGGGTTTGTACCACAGGATGCTGTAGGCAGGGATGTGTGTCACACCTTCTACTCTTGTACTGACTCTAACACACCCAGAACTCACCACCCAGAGCTGCAGAGAGCACCCTGAGAGCACCCTCTGACCCTACAGCAGCCTGGGCAGCAGCTTTGCCCCCTCTGGATCCCTGTGCCCAGGCCCTGAGCAGTGCCAGAGCAGGGGGAAGAAGCAGGAGTGCCTCCACTCCTTGCTCACATTCCTGCCCTGCACCTGGGGGCTAAGGCACCTTTTTCAGCATCACCTCTCTCAGGCACAGAGGATTCACTGCAATTTTTGAAGAGTGAAGAGAGTCGGGGGAAAAAGAGCAAAAATTAAGATTTAGGTGTGTTGAAGTACAATTCTGGATTTTTTTTTCTCCTTTTGCTTGTGGATGACATATTTGCCAACCAGGGGTGCTGCAGGGGAGGAGGGAGGGATTCCTAAACTCTCTTGTGGAATGAATACACTGCTGAACTAATGAATAGAAACAAGATGTTTTAACCACCACCTAGAGAGGTTGCTGAGTGGCCATAATCAGTGCTCCCTAGGAGGTGGCCAAAATGTCTCCTTGCCATTCATTAGATCAGAATAGCTTTGAGTTTATAATGTGATCCTTCTTCCTGACCTTCCTTCTGTTCTTAAGTGACTTCAGGACTATAAATTCCTCCCTAGAAATAGCATTATTTATTTTACTGTCTTGTGTTTGTTATGGTCAGTTGCAATCTTTCTTTGGGAGATGTCATTTTGAATCCAAATGGAATTTAGTGGTGACAGGGTTTGGTGCCCCCCAGTTTTTATACTGAAATTAGCCTTGCATGAGCTAAGATTAGTCTGCTTGCAAAATGTTCCTGCTCTTTATAACCTGTCTGTGAGAAACATTCTGCTGTATTAGAGCTCGTTGTACCAACATTTCTGGGCTAATTTGCTGCTGCTTTAAATATCAAGGAAGATTTTCAGATGGATCCCTAAGGCCTTGGCCATGAAACTGAGCAATACCCAGCTCCCCGGGCACTCTTGGGACTGCCTTCTCCTTTTGGGCACACCAAGTCTCTGTTCCCAGCAGCAGAGCAGGTGATTTCCAGTGCAATCCTGTCCTTGCTGAAACCCCTGGCACTGTCAGGAGCTCAGGCAACCACTGGGGAGCAAGGAAAAATCTCTGTGGTTATTACACTTCATCAGCTTCTCTAACTACTTCAGGCAATTTCCTTTTGGGACTTTTGAAAATTTGCATGATAGGTATCTTTACATCCCTGTGAAAAGCACTCGATATTTTAAATTGCATTTCATCCTTAGAAAGTGCTGGGACTTCCAGCTGAACTCCAAGAGGCAGCTGGGGATGTTCACCAGGGCATGGAGCTCCCAAATTCCTGTAAATCCATTGTGAATGTGTCTGTGCTGGGAGAGGAGGCAAACTGCTGCTGGTTGAGGTCCCTTCTGGGCCTGTCCGTGGGAAGAAAATTTGGGAAGTGCAGAGTTTTTGCATTGCAGGTTTATGCTCTCCTTTGTGTGGCAGAGAAGGGAAAATTAATTATTTGTAGAGAGGTAGAGTGGATTTCTGTGCAGAAACAAACATTAATTAACAGAAACTTTATACCTGAAGGAACTGCCTGTGGAAGGGTCAGACTTTGAAAGGTGAGTTATAAGAGGACAGAGAGTTTAGGCAAAAGTGACAAAACTTTTGGGGCTCCAAAACCCATTGAGTGGTCAATGTACATTTAAAAATTCATGAGCTTTGGCCCAGTGTGTTGGTTCTCAGCAGCTGGAAATGCTGGAACCTCCAGAGCTTCCAGAAACAATGGATATTGACAGAGCTGTAGGAAACCTCAGCACCTGGAAACAACAGTTGTGCTGGCAGAAAGGGATTTTAGTAGGAAAAAGTACAGGATTTGCTGAATTGCAGAGACTGTTGTAGAAAGGTTGAAAATATTTGCTTATGGACAGTTGTTCTCGTGTCCTTCCTGGTGGGTGAGGGAAGTGCAGCTTGCCATGGTATGTGTGCTCCATTTACAAACCTGATGGATATTCCCAGGGGTCTAGAGACCACTGTGAGGACCTAAAGATCCATCTCCAACAGACAGTTTGCCTGAATTATAGTTCTAATCATTTACAAGAACCCTGCCAAAGGCAGAATAAAACTGCTTTTTATTTATTTTTTTTTTTTAAGTGCAGGGATATGGTTTAACTAAGCAAAATGGAAAATGTCTGCAGTGGTGTGTGCTGGATGTTAAGAAAGAAGTGGCTGCATTGAAACCAAACTGGTGATTTGGTTTTCCACATTTCTCAGGAAGTTACTGAACTTAAAATAATTTTTGTTGTTTTAATGAGAGGGTAATGAATAAATAAATAAAAGCACCAGGCCAATCTGCAAACCAACAGAGACTTTATGTTTTATTTTATTCTTTGTTTATGAGGTTCATAAAGTTCAGTTTATGTTTTACTGGAGCTGAGCCTCACACACTTCCAGCTTCAGGGCCAGATGTGGAAAGTACCTAAATGCTGTAAAAAACAGTTTGAAAGATTATCTGAGTCTGGTGGAGCTGAAACCCACAGAGATTTCAGACTCTTGAGAAACCTGCAGCTGAGATTCCCAGATAAACTGGGATAAACTGCCTTGGAGATGGTGTGACCCCGAGTCAGACACTGGGATTAGTAACTTCTCCAGCAAAATGTCCAAAGCTCTCAGAAGTTTTCCCAAGGTTAAGTGTGTGGGGAGAGGAACTGTGATTGTCAAACAAATTGTACCATACAGTGCTTTGTAGCTTCTGAGTTCAACAAAGCACGTTCATTTTGGAGATCAGTGGTGCTCTGTCAGATCACTTGGGGTGGGTTCAGAGCTCACTTGCATTCAGGAGTGACTCCCTTGACTGAGCAAACTCAGACACTTCCTCTCAGTTTTGAGAGCCTTGCCAGCCTTCTCCTGCTGATGTAATGACAACCAAAGCTAGAAAACGCATTTGCTGCTGGTACCTGCAGATGGGCTTTCAGCCCTGCTGCTTTGGCCAGAGATGTTCCCACTGCTGTGTTGGGGACTATTCAGCTTGTCCAAGACAAACATGAGCAGTGAACCAAAATTACATTTCAGTCTCAGCTACTGCTTAGCCCTGAAAGCTCCTGGGCTCCCCGGGGGTCTTGCTGCCCTCTGGGTTGTCCAGGTCTCTTGGGTGTCCTGCCAGGATGGGTGCAGAATGTCTCTTGCAGGGTTCAGCATCTTTTCTGCACCACGGGTGTGAAACTCACATCCAGGGGTCAGAAATTAAGTTTTTTCTTCCCTCTGTTCCTAGAGAGGCATTCAGGAGCATTCTCAGAGCATGAGACACTCAGACTACAAAACTCAGCCATCCTTTTCCATCCCAGCACCCACGAGGAGTCAGAGGTGGTGCAATGGCAGGGTGAGCCCAGGCCACGTTTTGAAAACTGAATCGAGTCAGACAGCAGATTTTGCAGAAGTATGTAAGTGCTGTGCATGCCAGATTCTGGCTGATTACAGCAATCCAGGTGAAACTGTCCTTTAATCCCTCTGAACTCAAATCCAGGACAGACTTATCCTCCCCACTCTCACTGCGTTGGATTTACCTGTGCAAACACCTTTTCAAACCCAGCCTTGCCTCTTCTGCCCTGCAAATTAGTGCATTTCTTCTATCTCTATTCCGCCTTAATTTTGTGGGTTTTTTAAAGCTGAAAATGCCACAGTCAAGATTCCTTGGTAGAGCACAATGTTGATAACCACTTAACAAAAAATGTCCCTGGCAGATATATTTAGTTTACCCAAGAGTTAATGGAAAGCAGTGTCCAATTCCAAGTGTTGACATGATCTGTCAAGTTTGCCATTCTATATGCTTGAAGTTTCCTTTGAGGGGAACTGACCCAAAACTGTAACACTAAATAAACACCCTCTTCAAATAACCAATGGTGGTTTTCCTAAATTGCCAATCAAATCCATAAATAAAGACACAAACTCTAAGTGTGTTTAAGTCGTGTTTAGCAGAACAGAACTAAACAATAACATTCTTGTTAAAATGTATTTTCATTTCAAAGCCGTTTTCCCATGAACATTCCAAATGTAAACAGCCCTAAAGATTTCTAAATTATCTTTGCCTTTGCTTCTTGGGTGGATGGGAGAAAGAATGAATCTGAAGCTACATTAGAAACACTGAAGTTGGATATGAAAGTCACAGAGACACAATGCTGCATATTGTCATAATTATCACTTCGTAAAGAAAAGAAAGAAAAGACCAGTTGACTTGGGTTATGAGGACTGGGATCTAAGCAGCATTTGAAGCCGTCTTATGTTGCAAAAGAAAAGGAAATGTGTCTTAGTTTTGTTCACAGAAAACACAACACCCCCCGGTCTGAGCTCAGACATCCAGGACTGGCATCTACCTTTGGGTCCTCTGGCTAAAATCAAATTCTGCTCCAAATTCTCTCTGTGGTCAGGGCTAAGCAGGAAAAAAGGGCATGAAATCAAGGCAGGAGAGACAATTTAAAGCTGAATTTGGATTGAAGGTCTGCTTTTCTGCCAGGTGAGCCCGGATGGTGTTTTCTCTCCTGTGGCTCTCAGTCCCTTCACTGTGTGACATTAATCCCGTTTTCCCCTTGCCACGATATTGTGCTGTTCCTAACGTCCCCGAGAATCAGGCCACTGAGGAGGATGAAGAAATGCCTCGAGGAGGCCAACTGCTCTGAAATCCCCCTTCTCCCGTTGGATTTGGTATTTTTGTGGGATGCCTGGCTGCGGAGCTCTTTCCCAAGGCCACTGGAGTTAACAGACTTTAACTGCCTTCCCTGAGCCTCACTGAGATCTTCCACAGACGCTGAATTCCTCCTTCAAATTGCCTTTCTCATTCAGATCGTGTTGGGCTGGTTCCGGGAAGATCTCAGAAATCCAAACACATCAGTGGCCCTAAAGAAAGGGAGCGATTTCTGTGCAGAAGGATGCCCTGAACCACAGGCAGCCCCATGTCTGAACTCCCTGCTTGTTCCATTTCCATCGCGGCCAGCGGGGCACATCCTGGCAGCTGCCATAAAATCATAGAATGGCTTGGGTTGGAAACGACCTTGAAGATCATCTAGATCATCTAAAGATCATCTATTCCGTTTCCCATGAAACGGAACTCCCTGCTCGTTCCACTTCCATCGCGGCCAGCGGGGCGGGTCCTGGCAGCTGCCATAAAATCATAGAACGGCTTGGGTTGGAAAGGACCTTGAAGATCATCTAGTTTCACTGGGGTGCCTAAAGGAGGCTAAAAGCCAGCAGAAAGTCTCTTTTGCCTTGCAGGAGTCTTACTGAGATGGTCTCCATCAGGTGCTCCCGGAGCTGCAGCAGAAGCACTGATTTAGAGCAGGTTTTACCCATGACTTTCGTTATTTCTCAATTTTCAATCCGTGCCGTTATTTTGTTGGGTTTTTCCCCTGAACTAAACCAAACCCGTGCCAGAAACCTCTGCAGCCGTGGGGAGGAGAGCATGGAGCAGGGAAGGACCTGCCCAAGGTGCTTTTTTCCTCTAAATTATCCATTTCACAGCATCAGTTGTTCCAGCATCTCCCTCGGGCTGTGTGTTCCCCTGTCCCTAACCACCAGCAAGCGTGACACCCTGGGCACGCACACCACAGCAATGCAGTGCTGGATTAAGGGTTTTTTTTATTTAGAGATAGGGTAATTGAGAGGTGTTTTAAAAAGTTTTCTTTTATTTTTAGTTTAATGTGAAGGGTGAGATAATCACTGAGCTATAATTTATGTTATTATAAATGACAATATAAATTACAATATATTATTTTAAATTACAATATATTATTTTAAATTGCAATATATTATAAGTAGGTTTGGTATTAATAATTTGGTAATGATATTTTGGTATTAATATTTTTAATATGAGGTGTTATTATAGTGAGTTGTTTGATGTTGTATGGACCAGGTCTGGTTGTAAATTCCAATTAAACCGTGTTTTCCCGCTCTCTCCCAGATGGGAGTTCAGCATAGTCCCCAAGGATGTGCAGAAGAGCCCCTTTCTCACTTTCCAGACCCTGGGGCCAAGCTCAGGAGCTTCCCTGTCCATCCCTCCATCCATCCCCGGTCCTAACCCCAGAATTAGCATCCCGTGCTCGGGAGATGTCATTCTGGAGCGGAGAGAGTTAATTTGCCCTGGTGAATCAATAGCTCTCATCACATGATGGGGCCGAAACCTCAAATCCGTGCCAAAGCTCCTCATTGCGCACACACCTCTGTTTTGCCCCCAGGTGCAACACGCAGTTTAGGGAGAGCAAAGATGCCAGTTTCTGTGCAGGTATTTCACATTATCATTTAGATTTGCCCCAGGCTAAAAAGGAGGAGGGAATACTCCGTTTCAAAAGGATATTTAAGTCTCTGGGGCCACTGGGAATGTGTTTTTCTAAGTGCTATCTACAAGCAAGGAGAAACAAAAGAGCCGAGGAAGACTCAAACGGGTCTTTGTCGCACACAAGGAACACAAAGAGCACATTTATTTTTAATCTGGTATTAAGCCGCAAGAATTAATCCATGATATTTAAACACTTAAGCATTTAATTCCCATTAAAGCTCGCTGGTTTTTTGGAGCCCTTCACATAAATAATTGTGGGTGCTGGTGGAAAGAGTAGCTGGGGAAAAGCTGCCTTTTGGTATTCCTTAGGAAGCAATCGGAGGCTGAAAATGTCTGCTGAATTCTGGTTCAGTTAAGAATTCACCAAATTTGAAGTTTCCTGGGAGTATGTTTCTGACCCTTCCCAGAACCACTGAACCCCCTGAAGTTAGTCAGATGACAGGGAATCAGTGGTTCTAAAGAAGTAGCAAAAAATATGGATTTACCTTTTAATTTACTCTCTCCTTACTTTACATAATGAGCCTTCATTTGAGCTCGTAAAGTGTTTCAAAACTTTGTGTCTGGGCACATAAGATATTAAAGAACCCCAAACTGAGTTATGATCCTCCCATGAGAAAGGTGGGCAGCAGTAGGGATGGGAGAAAAAACCACCCCAAATTGCCCAGCTTTTGGCACAGGGCAGGAGCAGGCACTGAGACACCACTGCAGAGCAGCCTAAAAGTGCTTAAAGGATTTTTTTTCCTGAGTTTTCCAGCCAGAAAATCCCAGTGACCAATAAAATGGCTTCAAGATTGGGATAAAACTCTCAGTACACACATATCTTCAGGTTTTAGCTAAAACAGTGAATATTTTCTACTTAAGAGACTTCTCTCTCGGTGACTTTTTGCTACGAAAGTAAAGAACTGTCAGCTGAGAAGAAAGAGTTGGCAGAAAGTTGTGTATCACAGCAGTAAATCTTCTGAAATGTATTTTTATAGCACCTTTTATCTGATCCATAAACTCTCTGAGGCAGAAGAACGACATTGTTCCACAAAAGCACTCGGAGGTGAAATGATTAACCACAAATCACACTGATTCTAATTTTATATTCAGGACTGCAACCTGGAGTAAGGTCTTTGAAGTGAACACATCCTGAATTTACACCAGGTCAGCACCTGGCCAGTAGCCTAAAATAAAACTTGGGCCCTCCTTTCCTATAAGGATGAATACTCTCCGTTCATAAAAAAGGAATATCTTCACAGTGGTGTTTCTAAAAGCAGCTTTTTGGGTTTGTTCCATGGTGCCACTTGGTTTTGTGGTACTTATGAGGAGTTTCATTCTGGTTGAACATTCACGTGGTGCAGGCCAAGATGAGAAGTCTGGATGTGAGGCTGGAGAGCTGCATCATACGGATTTCCTTTCCAATGTATGGATAAGTTTGACTCCATGTTTGATTTTGAGGTCCCCTCTAATATCCCTAGGTCGAGTAATTCAGCTGCTGTTGAAGTGGAGCTTGGCTGGTAGAAGTCCAGGCTCTGACTCAGACACTTTTAGAAAAAAGTCTGGATTTCTATTTGAAAAAAGCAGTTTCATTGGTTTGTTTCCTTCCTTGGAACATCCCTGTGTCCTAAAATCCCTGTATCTTTTCCTCCAGCTCCCATAAACCCCATGCCTGTGCTCCTGTGCTTGGGAAATGGCACCAAAAGCACTGATGTACCTTCATGGGGCTGGAAATTTCTTCACTTGGGTTTTGTTTTGGAAGAGGCTGCGGGCATGGCTGGGGTTCCAGACAGGATAGGGGGACATTTGTCAGTTCATTTTCTAGACAGTTTCACAAAGTGTGCAGTGAATGTTAAAGAGCCAGTGAGAGGGGGATGATAAATCGTCCCGTGAAACTCAATAGGAATTGTTTCCTTTGCTGTGTGAGATGTGAAAACTCTGCTAGAGGGGATGTCTCTCAGAGCTGCCCATTACCTAAATTCCCTTCAGCTCAAATGTAAATCCTTTTAAGAGACTCAAGATGCTTTGAAGTTGAAGAGTAGCTCCCAATGACAAATACATTTTTTTTTTTAAATGTTGTTAGTCCTTTACTTCTCCCAGCAAATCCCTTCTCCCACATTCTGTAAGATACAGCAAAAAAAGCCTGCAGTTATTAATAATTTTTAAACTGTCGCCTCCTGATTTTTCACAAGTTTGATTGTTATTGTTATTCTCACTCTGTTTTTCTTATGTCTTGTCATCTTTAATGCTGTTGGAGGGTGTGAAAACTGAAATTTGGGGAGAGCCCATGGAGGCTGCTGAGCAGCAGTGGGTGCCAGCAACCAGGAGCAGATGAGGACTCAGCTCCCTCCTGCTCTCTGTCCCCAGACAGCACAAGCTGAGGTGAAAACCTTCCATACATCAAGGCTTGAAGCACCAAAAATTAAGTGTATTGAAGGCTGGAGTTAGCACGTGCAGGTTATCATAGAAATTTATTATTGGCTGAGATCTGTAATTTCAGCTAACAATGAGTTCTTCTAAGAATTTTCTTTTGCAAGTTTTCTTCAGGAAATGCAAATTTTTTTTTTTTCATGGGGAAATCTAAAATTCTCGTAGACCTTTAGCTGCCAGTTGGGTGGAAAAAAATTTGACTTTGTTACAAAGCAATTTTATGAAGTAGATGGGTATTTTGTTTTTTAATCCAAAGGAGAACAGTTTGAAACTGCCACTATATTCTGTGGGATTCCTCAAAACACACAAACACATCCTTGTGTTCCCTGTGGGACCAACGTGGACAAACAGTTCCCACTTGGATTAACAGGACTGGTTAAAGCCTCTACCTGGTTGAGCCTTTTTTTTAACTCTATAGGGACAGAATTCCTAGAAGGAAAATCACACCCAGGCTGTTGAGAAACCCACAGGAGCCACCCTGAGTGTGCAGAAAAAATCCCAAACTTGGTAGAAAGCAGCATAAATGTTGTGGGATTCATCTTTGTGCGTGGAGAACCTTCCCAGAAGGAGTCTCTGACCAGAGACCCCCCGTGATGTTTTCCCACTTTTCCTTATGTTCACTTTGCTTTCTTTCCGTGCAGTTGCCTTTAGGGTTTTTTATTTGGGAATTGGGGTGAAGCTCTTCAGGAGGGGTGAAAATGAGATTGCAGAGCCCCAGTCTCTGGAGTTTGGGTGACACCAGTTGTGTTCTGCATTCTTTGGCTGTGCAGGGCTGAGGATGAGACTTCAGGTTTGAGCCTTCCCAAATTTCAGAGATTTTTCCATTTTGCTAATTAGTCTTCCCTGAAAAGCCAAACTCAGATTCCATTCTGAGCTTTCTTATTTTCCAGACTTCAGTTCATGTAAGCCAGGAAAATTAATGTTTGGACACATCATTTTGCCTTAAAGAGATATATTTTAAAAGCTCAGGTAATTTTTTTCTTTGTGAGATGAGCTGCTAAAACCAGAAATTACAGAATTTAGGATTCTCTTTTCTTCACAGGGTTGGAGGTGACCATGACTAACCAAAAAGGTATTCCCAGGTCCTGATACTGTTTTGCAAACTGCTCTATATTAAATATCATCCCTCTAGTGAGAGCTGTCAAAACACTTTCATCTAACCTTCACCAGTAGAAAAATCTTAGTGATGCCACATAACAAACATTATACAAATAACTGTCAGAATTCATTAAATCTCCTTTGAAAAAAATTATTTTCTCATGCGCTTTGAGTATTTTAATTTCTTAAGGTGTCATTTCTAAGCACTCTAGTGCTGATTTGCTTCTGGAACCCTTAGATCTCATTTTCATTAATTTTAATGGAAGCTGTAAAATGCAGAACACTCAAAAGTATTTTCCTATTCCTGTTTATGTTGGGTTTATGCCATTTCAGTGACACAAAAAGCACTGGCTGTTGCTTCAGATGAAGCAGCTGCAGATGTTTTCATGTCCATTTTAAAAAGTTGTGTCCATGCTTGGGGCAGAAGTAGATGGAAACTGAATATAGAGGCTTTAGGCAGCCCTAAATTATATATGGTTTCAGTGCCAGCAGAGTGTAACAGCTTCTGAAGCAACTTGCCCATCTCTATCACTCATCAGCAACAAAAATATCAGCTCATCTCAGAGATGCTCCAACTCATGAAAAGGTCTAGATTCCAGATTAATTAATATGGATCATTTATTCACTGTAACATTTAGAAACTCTACTTTGAGAGAGCTGGACAACACATAGAACAAAATGATTGTTCCCACCCCAGGGGCAGGTCCCAGACAGCAGGTGAATAAAAGAAAATGGTAGGAAAAATTGAGACCATACTGGTCTGCAGCATCAGCAGGCAGCAATTTCTTCTCCTCTGCCACAATTTCTGTAAAGGTAGAACTAAATAAATTGCTATTTCACACCCATCTAAGTATTGAAAACCTGTTCTCATCTGGTGTGGGTAATGCAGGTGTGAGGAGCAGCCTCAGGAGGGAACTGCCTGCAGCGAAGGCTGGGCTGGAGATTTCCCTGCTGCTCTGCTGCAGGTCACCCTGTGGTCACCCTGTGGTCACCCTGTGGTCACCCCTTGGGGTCTCAGCTGCCTGGCACAGTCGTGCTGTCACAGTTATTACCTGTGTCCAGGACTGGGGCTGTGTTATGGAGCTAAGCCAGCAATGAAGCTGAGCCTGGAGTTAGACCTGGCGCTGCAGGGTGGTGGCTCTGGGGCAGCCCTGCACTGCCACCAGCACTGTCCCCACATGCAGGGCTGGGGTTTCTTTGTGGTCATAAGGGCCTGGCTGGACTTTGAATGCACTGACATTTGCTCTGAGAACAGATGAAGAAAAAAAAAAAAAAGACACATAAAGTTCCCAGAGATCTAAAAGCAGAAACATGTGTTGGAATATGAGCACAGGCTTTTTCTTCTTAACTAAATTGAGCAGTAGGAGA
Source organism: Hypocryptadius cinnamomeus (assembly GCA_013400635.1). Classification (NCBI taxonomy): domain Eukaryota; kingdom Metazoa; phylum Chordata; class Aves; order Passeriformes; family Zosteropidae; genus Hypocryptadius; species Hypocryptadius cinnamomeus. Next base: position 80,108 of record VYZP01014391.1, on the reverse strand, counting down.
TAGGAGTTTGGGTGACCCCTTCCTCACAGTGGGTGTTACACAGACTCAGGCTTTAAGCACTTCCTTAAGGACTGTCAGGAGACTGGGAAATTATTCAGTCAAAGAGGGCAGCACAAACAACAATGTCGAGGGAAGGATTTTATATTTCAATTTAAGTGAATCCATTTGCTTTCTTTTCAATGGGAACAGCGCTGTGACTCTGCAAGAGTTAGGAATGAGCTCAGCAACTGGAAACTGAAAAGCAGAAAATCCTTTTGCTCCTCTGGCTGAGGTTTGGGCCTCGCTGTTGTAATGGTGGTTTCAGTGATCCATGGCTCTGATTAGCCCTGCCTTGGTGCCACAGTACCTGTGCAGATCACTTTAAATCCATCATCCATGGGCTGCATCCACGTGTGATGCTGCTTGCATTCACTTCTGAGGGGGTTTAGGGCACACAGAGATCTACAAACACTGTTAGTCAGAATTCAGTGCAGAGGTGCTTCCATTCTCTGTGCTTTGTAAACTTCCTAAAGTTCCAGGAGAGCTGGAAGGAGTCACATTTTTGCTTTCTGCTCCTGCCATTTCCTGTGCAGCCACCCAGCACTGTGCTGGTTCATGGCTCACTCATCTCTCCTGGCTGACTACAGGCTTGGTACCATCAGAGCCCCAACATCTGCTCATTTCCACCTGGAAACTTTACAAACCTCCTGGCAGGGGGATCTCCACTGACACGGGGGGCTCCAGTGCTCCAGGTTTAATCGCGGAGCCCTGGTTTCATGTTTTAACTGACATTCTGGCAGATTTTTCTGCTTCCCTCTCTACAATTTCTTAAGTTTTGCATTTTAGAAAGGGTGATGCTCCTTTTATTCTAGGACATTCACGGTTTCATTGTTTTCCTCTTCAGTCTCTGTATCCTCTGGTGGCAAGACTTGGAGAGCCAGCAAACCAAGCTGGGGGAGTTTTCCAGGCTACTGTCGAGAGGATTATTTATGTCCATTACAAAAATAACTGGGTTTCTAAGTATCCATCTTGTGGGGCACTCTTAGCTCACTGTAACATTTTCATCATGAATAACCAATTAAAAAACCTTATTTTGCAAAGCTGTGTTAAAGTGCCCATTTGGGGAAACTGCAGGCACTGGCGCTGCTGGCAAAATACACCCAAAAAATGAACTTTACAACACTCTTCAGAAAGCCATGTCTTTTTACACTTTCTGAGAGTTCTGCCATTTATTAGCTGGACCTGTTCCAGTGTTTGGCTTGAGTGGGTTCCTGGCAGAGGTGCCAGTGCAAATGCTGCTTCTCGTTTGTCCTGGCTGTCTCAGTGAAGCTGTCTGGACTGGGGGCCCAGCTGTGTCCGTGCTGCTGCAGCCTCTGACCACAGGAGGATGGAGCAAATGTGACCTTTCCCAAGTGCCTGGATGTGAATCTGCAGGGCAGGAAAGTCCCTCCCTGTCTGAGTGAAGGGCTTGGATTCGACACCTGCCTGCCAAAGCCCAGGATGGGAGAGCAGGCAGAGAGCAGGGCCAGGGTGCTTTGAAGGGGATAATGTGCTTCAGCTGTTCACTGCCTGTAAGTCAGGCCACTGCTTTTGGTGCTGGAACAGATGTAGGGTTTTGAGGTCAAAAACCAGCGTGGATTTCAGTAAGGGAGGTTTTCCTTAAAAGCTGTATGGCTGTGAACCCATGAGTTAATTCAAGACTGAAAGTGCAGGGTATTGGACCTGTTTCTCTTTTGGCAGATATTTGCCCTTTACAGACCCCTCTGCCCTCCTCACCTATGAAGGCAAGAGGGAATTTTGGAAGCATAGCAATGACCCCCCCATGGCAGCACATGTGCTGGGGTGTGGGCCAGGTCAGTCCTGTCCATTGCACCTCCCTGGGATTTGCTCGTGTGCTTTTCCACAGAGACTCTGCTGGGCAAAGCTTCCAAGAAAGCCCTGCAGAGCCTGAGTAAATTTGTAATTCCTGTTACTGAGAGGCTCGGGAGTTTAAATGAAGCCCAGAATTGCATGGAGTGTTCCAGTCAACACATTTTTGGTTTTCCTTCTTAAAACATTCATAAAAGCATTCTGTAGCCAGCTGTGTGGCAGCCAACGGCCGTTGCTTCCTTCCACATCAGAACAAGTAGGAGCATCTTTTTTAGTTGGGAGAAAACAAAAAATCACTCTAACTTGATTTTCCCTTTGATCCCTCATATTCCCTACATGCTTTCCTCTCTGTTTATAGCATCTGACATAATTCCTTTGGTCAGATTTTATGCCTGAAGTCATTTAGACCAATTTTAGCTTCTTTTTTTTTTTTTTTCCCAGGGCTTTGACGTCTCAAGCAACTTAATCTAGGTCAGTAAAGTACCTGCTGTTGAAAGGAATTTTCTTGAGTAATGTTTTGGTGTCAGAAGGGCCTTCCTTGGCATGTGCAGGTCTGAGGTCACCAAGCCCATACAGCATGGAAAGGGCAAGCCACTAAGTGTTAAATATTGGTCAAAAAGCAGCCTGCAGGGATTGAAATGAATTTAGATTTTAAAGGAAGAATTTAGTGATTTTTAAACAGCTGAAGTGATGTAGGGTAAAAATCCCAGCAATGCTTCCTTTGGGGGAGAATGTGCATGAGAAATGTTTGTGTTCAGGATCACAGGAGCAGCAATTACAGAGAATTCCCAGACCAAACCTAAGTGTTGAGTTTACAACTGGGAGAGCCCAGGGAGCTCATTCTGAGAACAGCCATGGGATGTGGTAGCTCATGGAGGGGCAAACCTGGTGGAGCTAACTCTGCAGCATTAAAGTTCCTGCTTTTTGGCTGCTTTAAGGAACATTTTTGAGGACTCTTCTCACAAGTCCCTTTATCACAACCAGGGCTGAAGGGCAGGTCTCTCTCCTGGCTTTCCAGACACCCAGTGAAGAAACTGGGGACAGGGAATTATCATGGTAGCCAAGGCACACAACTGGGAGAAAATGGAAGAAAAATAGAAGATATTCCACAACCAGGACTAACAAAGATTTTGTTTTCTGCATTCATATTTCACAATTGATTTAATTTTGTATCTGTAAAAGGGAAGCTCTAAATGAAGCTTTTCCTGTTGTTGGGCTTGGCTATTTGCAGGGGCCTTCCTCCTGTACCTACTCAACTGTTTTCACAAGAACTGGAGAAATTTAAATTGCTATTTATCTGACCTTCTGTCACATGTGATTAAGAAGGGTTCAAACATAACTGAGGTGGGTCACAGGTAAAATGGCAAAAACTCAGCAAAATGTATAATTGCTCTTCATTTCCAAATGACAAAAAAAAAACCAAAACAAAAACAAAAACCCAAAAAAACAAAACAGGGTAGCCCAGTCTTTCCCCTAAATCTTTAGAAGGAATATTGTGAACTCCATTTATCTGTCCCTTCAGTCATTTCAAAGCAGCAGCACAAGCCAGTCCTTCAGCACTGCTTTAGAACATGTCCTGAATGTAATTTGAATGACATTACTGGAAGCTGAAATGATTGTGTATGTGCTTATTTAGCTCATCACTGAGGACTCTATCAGTCCTACACTAACAAGGAGTGATATTTTTGCCCTTCTAAATTGCCTTGCCTTAATTTGTTACATTTGGTTAGCTGGTTTCTAGTGGATTCAAGTGTGATACAATGGTTCTCAAGTTATGCTCTGCAGAGCATTTTTTAGTGGGCTTGATCAAACCATGAGATGATTTCCCCCCTCATTTCCAGTTGAGAAGTTGTATTATGAGGCTCTAAAAATATATTCACATGTTTTCATTAAATTGTTTCTCCATGGCAGCAATTGTTAGAGCTGCTGTGTTCATGCCTTTGATGACTGTTGGGAGGAGTGGTGGCTTTTGTGATTGGAAATGGATGAAGCCAATCCAAATATGTGTTTGCATGAAGGATGTGTTTTGTGAGGGAGAGAAAATTCTATTTACATGTGCACTAAGCAGAGTACTTCTTTATTTCCCCCCCTTTTCATCCTTCTATGAACTTTTAAAGTAGGAAGATTTACTTAAGTAATTTTTTTTTTTAATGTATGGAAATGAAAGGTGTGGGACTTATCTCTGGGAAGGTGTTACACGTCTGCATAAAATGTTTTGATAGGCAAAGAACAACTTAAATGTAACTGTTGCATTTCAGCAAAGGTCTCTCTTAGTCAAACATTTCTTCAGGCATCTGAGTTTTACAGGAGGTTGCCAAAACAAAGCTTTGAAAACAGTAAAACACCTTTTCTTCTGCTTGTTCAGCTTTCCTCTTTTAAAAAGTGAGATTATGAGAGGTCACCGTTCAGTAGTTTCTCTTTTACCATTTTCTTTCAAGTTGGGATCTAAGGAAACAAAAAGAAACTAAGGAAACCAAGACAGAAGCTAAGGAAAATGTACATTAAATAAATATATACACATGCAAATACAGAAAGGTTTAATATCACAATTTTAATAAAGGAAAGAATAAAATATGATTTTTTGCTTTTCCACTTCCCCTTTCAGAGCTGAATTTTAAGCTATAAATTCAATCCAGAAGTTTCTCAAAAGGTCTTTTTTAACTAAAACTGGTCAAAAACTGATTTTCCTGCCTTGAAATCTTTCTGAGATATGTTAAGCAAAATCCCATTCCAAATAGCCTGAAAAGTTCAAACTCTATCCCCAAAATTTTGCATCTCAGACCAGAACAGAACATAAACCTATAAATAGAAGTAAATTAAAATATTTTCATACATGAAAGTTTTAAATTGAGTAATTTTAATAGTACAGTTTAATTAAATACCTAAATTAGAATAATTTAATTTTGAAACAGAGATCTTTTGATTTTATTTTAAGTGCAAGAACACCCCACTTAGGTTTCACAGGGAATTCTTGATGTTAGTTGGTGTTCCCTGGAGAAGGTCACCTGAGCTGAAATCTTTGCTAATCGAGCAAGAAGCAGAATTCAGCAGGATTTATTTCTTAGCCTTGCTCTTTTGCAGGGGTTAAAAGTGAGCCTTCCTCCTCTTTACAGCTATAAACACTGCAGTCCACATGAAGAGAAATCTATTTAAAAGTGGCTGAATAAAGTCAAGAAGGTAAATTAGAATCATCTGCTTCCCAAAGCCTTTCTTGTCTCCATAAAACAATGCCCTCTCCTGCCTCCCAGGCTGTGACTAATTCTCTAACAGTCCTTTTGTTCCAAATAAAACTCTCATGGAGGCTGACCATATTTTAATGAACAAATGCAGGGAAGATTGACTGTACAGGATTTTTTTTGTCCTCTTTATTTTAGTGGCAGTGAGTGGAGGGGACAGAAGTACAGGACAGGAGTCTCAGTGTAGGTGCTGAAGGATGGCCAGAGGATTTTTTGCTGCTGTTTTTGGCACAGCTGTGGGTCATGCTATGGATACAGTTAATTGGGTTCATAATTAGGAGTGTTTAGTACCAGGTCATCTGTCAGGGATCTCTGTGAGGAGGAAGATGCTGAGATTCCCTGGAAAACCACAATGTTCCTGCTTTGGGGAGAGGCAGGAGGAAGGGATTTGCTCCAGGAGGCTGTGAATGGAGGGTCTGTGACATTCCTGCCTTTGGAGGCCACAGGACCAGGAGTGTCCCCAGAGGGCTGCAGGGCTGCCCTGGGAAAGGCACAGGAACATAACTGGGGTTTGGAGCTTGCTGCAGCTCAGAATTAGGTGCATTTCTCCTTGGTTGGAATAGCCCACTCAGAGGAAAGGGTTAAAAGGAGGGCACTGTGGTCAAACCTGCAAAGAACCTGTGTCATTTAAATCCTCATCAGGAGAAGTCTGATATCCTCAGACAGTTTAAGGTGAGCTCTACTTTGATGTTTGAAAACCTTATTCTCCCTTTGGAAGTGCTCATCAGGCTCTGCCAGAGCTTCTCCTGAGAGGGGAACCAGCTCTTGTGACACCTGAACCAGCTGGTGAAAGGCAGGTAACACGAATTTGGAAGAACTGAGCCACTTTGGCCACCTCACATTCTCACAGATTTGACTCTTTTACACTGACTTGGCCCAAAGTAACTGAGCCTGTTTTTCTGTGACTCCACTTGCAGCTCCAGGACCCATTCTTCCAATCTGCCTTCCTGAAAATAGGGGAATCCCTTGAATCATTGGTGGTCATGAAGAATTATGTCTTGTTTATTACTTCCTTTACTATTAAAAATCAGAAACCAATTGCAAATTGAGCTCCAGGAATAAATCTAGAATAGTTCTTTTAATGTCAGCAGTTATCTAAAATAGTATCAGATGAGAAAGACCAGAAGATACCAACTCCATTTATTAATTTTATTTAAACAATTGTTCCTGTTGTTGTTCCTAAGAGATCTTGTTAATTTGCAATCCTCTGACCAATATCCAGCATTTCAGGAAAGTAGGTCTTGTTTATATAATTTATATAAATCCATAATTATATATTATATATAATCCCATAATTTTTCTACTTGCAAAATTTGGGCTGAAGCTGCAACCTGAATTCAAGTGATTTTAAAGGACTACATAAATTTAAGAGGGATTTAAATCAACTCAGGCAAATTCCTCTGATCTTCTATTGGAAATGCCTGACTTAATTCCAGTGAACAAGATCCAAGATCTCTTGTATGAAGAAAGGATTTTTGGGGGTGAAGAAATGGAAGCTAAACCTGAAATTTTCATACAGTCTTACATCATTAGAAATCCCCATGAAGACAATGGCAATTTTGTATTTGAGCAATGATCCTACAGAACTTTTTCCCCCTAGTCACTTTTGGATCCTGCTTGGGCTGGCTGTTGTTTGTTAGCTCAGGAATGTCAGAGATGAGAGAAGAACCTGCACACATCTTCCACTCCCCCATACACTTTGTTTTCATGTTCCCCAGCAAACTCCTCAAGCTTTGTGTTTGCTTGTTTATTTTTATTAACTATTTGCTCTTGTATCTCTTACTGCCTTAAAACTATGCAGGCTAAAGGTCTGAATACTCAGATGAAGCATCCTTGATTTGCTGCTTGTTTCACTGCAGTTGTGAGGGCATTCCAGCAGTAAACATGCTGGCAGCCCATCCAACTGGGGATGCAGAACCTTGTGATGCCAGCACTGCTATTGGCTCTGCAAACCCAGACAGCTTCATCAAGAAAATTCTGTCCAAAAAAAAAAAAAAATCCCTGGCACAGAAGTGGCTGATACACTTAGAATCCAACATCTTGTCCCTTGGACATAGTGCCCCAGGCTCCAAACACAAACAATCAACCCTTCATAAGGAGATGCTTATGTGCTAAATCCTTCTTTTCCTTGGCTTTGGCAAGCATCAATAAACATCTTGGCAATAAAGAGCAAGAGATTACATGTTATATATGGGCGGCAGGCCTCTAATGCAGCCCAGGGAGGGAGGGACCATATCTGCTCCTGATGAAAGCAGAATGCTGAGTGTTATGCAATTAGTCATGTGAAATGCACCCAGCAGCAGCCTGGTGGTCAAAACCCATGTTGGAGCTCAGGGGTGTTTTGTCAGGGCTTGGTGGACAGATATTGTACCTTGGCTGGGTCATTTTCTGAGAGATTATCTTATTTCAGTCTTCCTTTGCTTCTCCTTCCCTTCTTCCCAGCCATTCATGACTCAGGCAGTCAAAATATTGCTTGAAAATGGCAAATGATTACTTGAGAAAAAAATAGTGAATTGAAAATAATGTCTTGTTTTTACATTCCACAATTGTGTCTGTAGGGACAGTAATTGCTGTTTGTTTTAGTGGCTGATGTATATGCATAGAGTGATTTTTATTCACATTACAAGTAGGACATCAGTTACACTTAAGTTGCTTGTCATACCTTTTAGACCAATAAAACTCCCACAGATGAAAGCTTGCTTCACGTAAAAGAACTGGTGAAAAAGTGTTTCTATGGACATAAAATCTGACATGATGATAATCTGAAACTGCTCACTCCCCAAGGATGACAAAACTCTAACAACTTCAAAGCGAAGAAAGACTTGCCAGAGGGGAAATTGTAATTAAAATTAGATAACCTGTATGAAAAGCATCCAATTTGTAGCCTGTAAAAGCATTTTAGAAGCACAGTTCTTCAGCCCCAGGACCATAGCTGTAACAATTATCTCAAGACTTTCACAGTGGAATCAAAACATGTTAATTTGTTAATAAGTCAGTATGTAGCAGTAAGGAAAAACTCTGATGAGGGAATACAAACACGAAAACTGCATTCTTGTTTTTAAGTGAATGGAATGGACTGTTGAAGTCCATGCTTTGGTTGCTGTGGAAGTTCCCCATGTCTTCCTGAAAAAAGTGGTTTTGAACTGAGTGAATGGATCTCTTCCCCTTTAATCCTAGCCAAAAGTCCAGGTGGGTCACTGAGCCTTTCACATGGAGGGGTTTCCTCTCAAGCCTTTTCTGCAAGAATGTTGGGATTCTGCAGTGCCAGTGCCTGGCTGGGAGCCCTGGTCACCCCAAAACCCCACCAGGTGACAAAGGATGTAAAATAAGCACAACAACCTCTTTTGGCTGCACTCTGAGAAGTAACAGCCTCTTTATCTACCTGGAGCAGGGGGGCAGCAAGGATTAGATTGAGCCCTGCTGCCCTGATGTTGTGGCAGATCTCAAAGAGCAAAGAGGAACCTCAAACCCAGCTGAGAAGGCAGATTACTTCTTGTTTCCCCACTTCCCAGCAGAGCTTTCCATCCACCCTGTATTTTGCAGCAGCTAATCCATAAATGTGGCATTTCTCCAAAGTGGCTGTGCTGCAGTGGCTGCTCCCCCAGCAGGGCAGAGATGGAGGTTTCCCTGTTACTGTGCCAGCACAGAGCAGCAAAAACATTAATTTTCAGCTAATGATTGTATGCCTCAGATTAGGAGAGGATTAGGGACTCCTTTGAGAGTTTGGGTTGTTGTGAGGTTGGAGGGCAGAAGTGCAGTGGGGAGAAATAGGCAATGGAAAGAAAAGCCTGAAGAGAAATATGAAAAGGAAGAAGAAAGGAGGCAAGAGGGATGGGAAGAGAGGGAGGAAAGAAAAAATTGCACGTGAAGAGGAAAGTTAAAGTAGTGGAAAAATCAGAAACCCTGTGGTATTTTACATTGATTGGGACTTGATAAAACAAAAGAGCTTGAGCCTCAGGTCAAATAAATCTTATTTCTTTCTTCCTCCACTGCATTTTTGCAGTCACTCTTAAAGTAAAAAGAGTTTGGGGCCTGGCCATATCAATACTGCCATTGAGTGCATAACTAAGGGAAGTTTTAAGGCCAAAATAGCCCTTTCCATCACTTGGCTACCAAGGGCACCATCACTGCATCTGGGAAAACCCAGACAGAACTTCCATAAGGAGAAAGTCTCCTCAGCTGGGCTGTTGGTAGCCACAAGAAAACCCGGTGATGTGAGGGCAGGATGGCTTACCTGGGAATTAGGGGCCCTGGGAGAACAAACTGGTCTATTGGTACCCAACAGCATTTGAGTGTCTTTCACTCTATCAGTTCAATCTCTTTGTTCTCTTTTCTGTGGTCAGTAAAATTTAGGATGCAAAGGTGCATCCAAACCCACCTGCCCCTCACTCATCTTCACTCTTTCCAGGTCCATCCTTTAGATCAAATCCTGTTTGCTGTTCCATCCTCATTCAGTAGCTCGTAATTTTGGTTCCTGAATGAGCCACAGAGCACAATAAATACACAGTGTTCCCACACTAAAATGTGTGCCACATCCTTGCAAGTGACAGCAGAAAAGGTGCCCAGCATCATCACCTCCCTTCAGTAAAAAGCTCACGGAGCAGAGATGTTGGGAGAAGGAAAAGGGCTTGGAGGGAAAAGTCAGAATAGCCTGGGTGTAAATAGTGATCTTCTGGGACTGAATCTCATAATTAGCCAGGGCAGACTCCTCTTTGATGTAGGATTAATATAGAAAGAAAAGATTAATGTACAATGTTACTTCCTGAGTGAGCTGTTTCGTTATCCTTGCTAGCTTCACAATATGATAATAATCATGGGACTGGATCTGATCTTTTCCAGTTGAGACAATAGGGAGGAGGTGAGTGTTATCTCTGCCTTCCTCCACATGACACAGTAATCCACTGTGTTGTTCCTGACAGCTGGAAAAGCTGCACATCTTCCTGAAGGGCCTGCACATGGCCTATGCTTGCAAGCATTGATAATGATAAAATATTCATGATATCATTTTTGCTTCAGGCAAATATACATTCTGGTGATCTGATGTAAATGCATGGAGTTATCTCCTGCTGGTCTCTATTTATGGGAGCAGTGACTCCAGGTACTGCTATTATTAGCACTCTTATGAACACTGTTTGCTTTGTTGCAACACTTCTCATTTAATCAAACATCCCAAGGCACTTGGAGGAAAAGTTGTCCTATATCAGTAGTGCCAATTTTAAGTAAATATTCTCCCAGCCAAACATTTACCTTTGCCTGGGAACTGCATGCTGCTGTCTGCTGCACGGGCCCAGAAGGCAGCAGGCATTTTTTTAATCCCATTTTCAGTTGTTGTAAAGGTTGTTGAAAGAAAGGTTGTCCAAAGATTAAAACCTCTGGGAGAATAGAGAGATGGAGAAGAAAAGGAGCAAACCTCCAGGTTCTTTGCCTCTCTGATTTTTTTCATATCAGGAAGAGGCTTTGTGCCTTCCATGAGGTCCCTCCCAGTGTCAGGCTGTGATTCAGAATCTGTGTGTGCCAGAAACTTAAATACCCTGGTGAAGATTTTCATTCAGGAAACAGGGACAGCTAAGCATACCTGCCTCAAATAGGGTGGTTTAAAAGCTGCCTAACCAGGGACAAATACATTTTTCTTGTTGATTTTCTGTAATTCTGCTCTGGCCTGGGAAGAGGTATTCCACTGCACTTTATCATCAGCCTTCCCTCTGCTCCACATGAAATGTGGAGGGTCGTACCAAAGCCCTGAATCATTCACTCAGCAGCATTGTTTGGGTTTGGTTTGGGATGTTTCTCCAATTCAAGTTGAGGCTGGTTTGATGTTGCTCTCTTCAAAGTTTTTCAGCACCCAGCCCTTCTGTGGCTCCGTGGAGTTCAGGAGTTGGCTGGAGCCTTCTGCTGTATCGGAGCTTTCACAACAGCAGCCAAACCAATTAATCTTTTCCAAAGATGCAACGTGGAAGACTGTTGTGCCTTCTATTTTTATGGCAGTGTTTTTGCTTTATTTCTCACTCAGATCCTAGGCTTCATCTTTGGATGCTGAGTAACTCCTTACATGCTGAAGCTATAAGATTTTCTAACTGCAGATCCTGCAAACCAGGGAAATATGCCAGTCTAGGATTGTCTGTGAGCAAATTTAACTGACCTGCAGCCTTCCCAGCATTGTCCTTTATGGCACCTTTCATTTGATGGGCAGACTGTAGACTCCTGACCTTTAAATTAAAGGATTAGGGATAGAACCAGGGATCTGTCTCACATCCCAGACTGTCCATGTCAGCTGCTCTGGGTTGGACCACTGGGAGTAGAGAGGCAATAAATAGCATTGAGCTCTTGGGGGCTTCAGGTTGTTCATCAGGAGGGATTTGTTCACTGAAAGGGTGGTCAGGCATTGCAAGGGGCTGTTGGGGGAGGTCGTGGAGTCTCCATCCCTGGAAGTGTCCAGGGAAAAACTGGATGTGGTGCTCTGGGCTGGGGACAAGGTGGGGGCCAGGCACAGGTTGGACTCGATGGTCTGGGAGGTATTTCCCACCTCAGTGATCCTCTGTTTCTAAGACTCTTTTGTGGTGGTGCTCATTTGCAGCCCCCACTAACCACACACACTCACTGCACAAGTATTTACACAAATACCTCCATTTGTATTTGCAGTGAGTGTGCAGGAAAATAAAAATGTTGCGTGCATTTTTCTCATTCCACTAAGTGAGAACAAAAAAAACTTTCCCCTTTTTTTTTTCACCATGGCAGGGCTCCTAATTTGACATTAGATACTAATAATATTTTGTAACTAACACTCAAGTCCACTGTCAGCTGCTGCATTGCCTGTGGACCACAACCTCAGGAGAACTAAAATAAGAAAGTTGCTTTAATAGTGAGTTTGCTCATGGCCTGGACAATCTGGAGCACCACTGGTGGGAGGTTTGGCTCCCTGCTCCACAGCACGTCATCCCTACAAGAGGGATGGGCAAAAGGAGGAGGCAGTGTGATGCCAGGAGAGGTCCAGCAGGGCCCAGGGCTGCCCAGTCTGAGAGCTGCCAGCAATCCTTGCACCTCTCCAGGTGGGCATCCCCCCAGAACAGCACAGGAGGCCACCTGAACCCTTCCACTCCTGACCCACCACCTCCCCGTGGGCTCCAGGGGCAGCTGGAATTGCTCTTCTTGATGACTCGAGCAGTACAAACAGTGAGGGAATCTCTCCCCTTGTGAATCACCAAAAATGGAAAATAATCGTCTTAAATTAAAGATATAATCAGTCTGCAAGCACTAAAACTTTGTCAGCACAAGAATAAGACATTCTCCTTAATCCTGTCCGTGCTGAAAGAAGTTTATTCAAGTATTTATCTAACCTTGTATTTAACCAGGAAATCCAGCTGAGCTAATCACTTTCTGCCAAAGAAGTATTTGGGCACTCGTCTGCCATGACATTTCTGAGTGATTCTGTGCACTGTGGCCATCCTTTTAATGGTTTAATCACACGCAGGAGGAACCACACATCTTTCAATTATGTTTCCTTCAGAAAATCAAAGAGCCTTGTCATCAGGGAAGACATAAAATAATGTTGTGCATTATTTGTAGAGGTGATGCCTCGAGATGAGAGGCCAAGGGGTTCTGCCTCATGTGCTCTTCATGGGCCTGTCCAAGTTCACATCACTTCAGGCTGCACTTTACATCTCCAGCATGCACTAATGCTCTTTTCTTCTGAGATTTCAAACAAGAGGCTCCATTTCTTGTGCTGTAACACCCAAGAGTTTGATGGCTTGGTTACCTCTACCTCATAAATAATACAACAATGTACTTTGTGTCTCGTAAATAACAAGGTATTCTCTGTGCACAGACACGTATGTGCTTTCACACTGAGATTGTGATGATTTTATAGGCAGAAAGACACAAAAGAGAATGAAGAAATTATGCTTTTCACAGAGATGAAATGATGTGGCTAACAGCAACACCAGATTTGTAGTTACTCTGGGCAGAGGCTTGCACACTGAAAGTCTCAAGGACAGTTCATTAGGGAAGTTCCACCCCCAGGCCTGCAACACCAAAGAAGGCATCACGTGCCTCAGTTTCCCTGCAGGAAAAATGGTGGTGGTTGTACTGACTTCATCCAAGGCCTCTGGATGACCAGTGCTACAGACATCTGCTCCTAATATTGGTGTACTCTCCCACCATGGCAGTGCCAATGGGAGAAAAACAACCCAAATGGGCCCTTGGGTTTCACCACCTCATCCCACCTCTGTCTGTGCAAGACTCACATAGATCATGAGAAATAAATAAAAGAGAAAGAATTTTTTAAAAAAGGCAGACACTGGAGACTCATCCCCCTCCTTGCCCCTTGCAATAATTATTCAACAGAAAGAATTGTCAAATAATTAGCTGCCACCACCCCCTCCATTGTCCCCTCCCAGTCACTGCCTTGCTGAATCATGCTGTCCCCAGAGCATCCTGCATGGACCTCCCTGACCCAGCCTGGAGCCACCCATCCCGAGGGGCCCAGAACTGTCTTAGTGTCCCCTTGGACATCTTCAGGAGCCCTCTGTGCCCTCTGCACCTTCCAGGACCAGGCCTTGCTTTAGAAAGTCTTGCAGACACAGCCACAGCCAAATGTGAGCCAGCTGAAAACGCTGCAGCCAGGCACATTGTCCTCAGACCAGGCCCTGGAAGAATTAAAACCAAGTGTGTGATCTGAGCAGGCTGAAACGAGCTCCAAATGAAACTGGAGTTAGGTCTCCTTAGCAGGGAGCACGGGATGGGATTGTTAGGGTTTAATAAAGTGTGGCCAGTGCTTTAATAAAGTGTGGCCAGTATATTACCCAACATGCTTTTACAATTACTGAGAAACAAGGACAGGAACTTCATTAACACTTTACAGGGGAAAGAAAGCTGTGCTACAGGCAAGTGATATATTGCTATTGTGACTGTAGGTGTCCTGCATTTAAGAAAGCAAGGAAAAAATCTGGGGAAGGGAGTAATTACACTGTCAGCAAATGTGTTTGTGTTCTCAATGAAGTCACCCTCCCGAGTCCCACTGCTGCTGGGAGCCTGCATCACAACATGGCAAATTTCTGGGACAGAAGGTGACTCTATAAACACAGCCAGAGCTGTAATGTGAGAGACAAAACTCCTGAAGGGGAAAAAAAAAAACCCAACACATTTAAAAGCACATGCAGAATCATTTACAATCATTTACTGTGTTTTCCAGGGCTGCAACAATCCTGGCCAGGGTTGCACTCCCCACTCTGGAAGCAGAGGGGAGCTGCTTTGATAAAGCACAGGTGAGCTGTATCTTGTGAGCTGCATGTCAGGCAGGATTAACTCCCTGGCAAATTATCAAAGCCAACTGATAGCAAAACAAGTTGGGACTCTCCTACAGTGGCAGTTTAAAACTAGGTGTAACTTCACCTAAAACAAATGAATAGAGCGGGGGTGTAAGGGGACTACCTAACTAATTAACCCCTTGATTAACTCCCAGGCAGATTACAGCATTTTGTAGAAATCAAGGAGGTCTCAAGAAACTTAAAACTGTGTTGGGTAAGTTTAGAGTAAAACTCAATTACTGGGAGAACTCTTTCTGTGTGGTTTGGGGATTCAGAGAGGAGGGGAGGAGAGCATGAGGTGAAATGTTTTACTGGGTCTGCTCCTGCCTTTTGCTGCTCAGCTCTGCACGGATTCCCACGTTGCAGGAGCAAGCTTGCAGTAAAACACACACGCTGTTCCTCAGAGTAGGGAAAAGCTGCTCAGCAGCTTGGAAAGAGAAGTTCTAAATAACCCCTGAGAATGTAAAACCACCCCTTGAATTGCCACACAGAGCTTTGAGACAGTTTTTATGCTGTTTTGTATTAGAGCAGCTGAAGCACACACACACAAGAGGAATTATTAATTCCTCCCATTAGGCTACAGGAGGAGTCTATGACCCCTGTGATAGCACAAACCATCACACACAGCCTCAGAAATGCTGTCCTTCGTGTTTTCTAACAATTTCCTACTTTTGCATCGCTGTGCCCCTGCAGCAGGAAACACAAACCCTTGTTAGGTGTTCCCAGGGAGCACAGGGCTCCACCTGGCATCCCTGCTACCCCAACGAGATCCTGCAGCTTGGGGAAACTCGGGGAGCAACCAGTTCTGTGGCACTGCACATGGGAAAACCAGGCATGCAAAGTGGGATGTTGGGCTGAAAATGTGGCTTGTCAGGGCTAATGAGGAGACGGGAGGCAATTAAAAAGGAGAAAAGTGACAATCTGACAACACGCTCAATTAATGTAATCAGATCTTACTTTCACTTCATCAGTAGTAAATCAAAGAGCAGTAGGAATGATATGAACTTTTTAATATTAAAAACTACTCCCATAATATGCAAAGTCAGGGAATACCAGTAAATTTCTGTCTGTTGCCGATCATTAACTGATTTAGGATAGACCTTGTTGAGTAATTATGTTTAATAAGAGCTTGTCCATACAAGCTGCTATCAGATGTCATTTTGTACAGTTTCAAACCAGATATAATGGGCAAGATGCACATATTAACTTTCTGTAATACTGCACTGCCTTTTTATGGGAGAAGGGTGGGAAAATTCAAAACTGATTATTGTGTGGCTTCCTTTCAGACAGTTGTATTTGATCTCATTTGATTTATCGCTGCACATTTTGAATGAGCAGAAATGTCTGCAGGGGAAAAAAGAGACTTGTTACAGTAAATGCTCGTGTTAATGTATTTTCACCTGCTTGCTTGGTGGGCTCCAGAGCTGGCTGTATTTATTACTGTTTGGAGTCTTGTGGATTAAAAAACCTCCTCTCTATCTTTTTGCTCTTTGTTGTAGGGATGCAACGAGCTTCCCACACTCTCTACAAGCAATGATTGTGTAACTAATCCATGCTGGCATAACAATGTCTTCACCTAGATCACTGATATTGCTAAAGAGAAATGCAGGATAAAGGCTGGTGTCTATTTTCCTGAGGAAAGCACAGCTGTAACTCATAGGCAATTTTTTCCAGGTGGTTCTAGAGCACAAATGTCTTGAACCTTGTAGAGAAGTGAGCCCAGAAGTTTGGAGTTCCACTCGTTTTTAGAGAAGTGCATAAAACTTTTGGTGCTAGTATTACTTGAAGGCACAAAACCACAAACAGCTTTCCTGATTGCTTAAGGGTTTCTGGGTCCCCAGTGCAACTCAGCTGAGTCTTTAATGTACTGCCACTGCTTTTCTTCAGCAGTGAGACAGGGGGAGATGAACCAGCGGCTTTTCCATCACTCTCTTTCCAAGAAAGGCACACACACTTAAAAAACATAAGGAAATGCATAAATATCTGTGAGTCTGAGCCACCCACCCTGCAGCAGGAGGACTCAAGGCTCTTCTGCAGTTTAAGCACAGAATTAGAAAATGAGAGCTGTTTGGGCTGACTTTGTCACTGACTTTCTGTGTGATGGTTGGAAAGGGCTGTATCTCTGCAGTGACTCGTTACATACCAAGAAGCAGTGTGAGTTTTGGAATTTATCAGCATCTACACTTCCCAGACTGCTGGGCTCTGTGATCCAGGCCAAAGCAGGGCAGTACCACACCCCAGGTGGCTCGTGCCTGCATCTGCACCCGAGTGTTGTGTGTCTGTAGGGCCATGGGCTGTTTCTGGTGGGACAGCAGGTGTGTCCCAGCTCTGGAGTGATCCCCACCATTTTCCAGGTGTTGGTTGGCTCCTGCTCAATCTCCCCTTTGAACATCATCACTGATGGGCACTGAGGGCTCTCTGTGCTGCTGGAAACTCGGTCACCCAAGTTCCCCTGAAAGCAGGGAGAGGGGCAGGACATGCATTTCTGCACCTGGAAACAGCAGTCAAAACAGTACAAACTCATCCCTTCCTTAGGTGGGTTTTGAGTTCAAATTAGGCTTCTCTGCCTTATCTAACTCAGGTAAGTCTTAGTCACTGGCATTGCAAGAACTTGTTATGGTTTTGTTTGGCAGAGTCTCTTCACGTGTTCCTGTGTGTGAATTGCAGGGACACGTGTTTGCCTTGCCAAGGGAGATCTCACACATAGCACTGATTATCCTGTGAATTTAAGATTCTCTACTAATGTTTTCTGGGTTTGATTGGGTGCTGATCTGCTTGGGCCAGCCCTGTTTGCTCTGTTGGTTGCATGGACAAGGCTCCTTCTCTCAACACGCAAAGAACTCCTCTGTGGTTGTTGCTGGTGGTCAGAAGAAATCCTCCTGAAATAGGTGTTGACCTGTTAGGTGTTGGTCAGGGAGCTAATTCGTTTTGCTGATTTAAAATATAAAAAAACCAGAATTTACATAAACGTAGAGGAATAAGCATTTATTTCAACATAAAAGTGGGAGAGGACTAAGAAAAGAAGGCATTGTAGACTCATGTTTTCCTGATGTGTTTGGTAAGGTTTCTGTTGACGTTTCTCCTGTTACAGCATAAGTTTATGGGGTATTTCCATATGTCTCTAGAATGGCCTGAATGAGAACAAATCTGTGGGAACCTCAGATTTCAATCTCCATCTAGATGCAAAGCATCATTTTCTCAACCATATTTGCATTCCAAGATATACAAAATACAGCAAACACAAACGTTTGGCACCCAGGGAAGTCTCTGTCGTTTGCATCCTCATCTCCAGCCCTGCACGTGCCACCGTGGGCTGGGCTGCCCCTGCATGGGGTGACAGCACTCCCAAATCCAACACCCTGCACACAGACTCTGCTTTTTCTCACATGCATACTCGTTAGAGAATTTCTCTTATTACCTGGGCTATAATCCCTCCCTGGGGGGGAGGCCTGGTGCACAAAATTAATTTCATTTGGCCACAGAAACTCCCTGTGCCTTTGGCATCTCAGTCTTTATACACAGAGGAAAAGCTGTCTGAGGCAGAGCTGCTGCGTTTACGAGACCCTGTAGAAAATATCTCACACCAAGCTGGACTGGAGGTCATTGCTGAGCTAAACTCTGCCAATTCTTCCTTTAAAGGAGAGCAGCTTGAGGTTTTTTCCTCTCCTTTCAGAAGCTTGTTTGGGGCTTGATCTGCCTTTATTGACTGAGCTGAGTAATGTGCAGGAGGGACGAGCTGAGTGTGCTCAGCTTTGGAGACAGGCTAAAGGCAAGTCCACACCTGGCATCTCCTCTGCATCATTCTTTACAGCTCAAAAGGTGAAAATTTTCCACATTTCCTTTAATCAGTTTCTTCCTCTCCTTTCTTTCAATTGTATCTGGCATTTTCAGAAGTAAACGTTTTCGAGGATTTCTTCAGAGACAAAATAATTCTGCAGAAAGTACCTGCCTTTTTTTTTTATGGAAAAAGTGAAAATTTAGACAGTTTAGTTGAAAATAAAGAAACATTGTTCAGTCCAAAAATTTCTGAGCTTTGAGTGTAACTGAAATGTCAAAATTCCAGGAGAAAATGGAAGAAAACAAACACGTTTTCAGTATTTGTAGTTATTCCAGTATCTCACTGGAGGTATTTTGAGGGGGAAGTTGGTTTTTCCACAGCAGTTAATACTTGAGTCCTCTAATTCCCCCTTTTTATTGCTTTTCCCACATTTTATACCAAATTCTAATATTTCTTATCTCCCTCCCGTCTTTCTGGCTGTGCAACACCCAAATCTTGTTCTCATCTTGTATTCATGAAGGGGGTGGAGGAAGCAGACACAGCTGAAAAGTATAATTTCTAGCAATGATAACAAAAATTAGAGCTATGGCTTAGATTTTACTTGTTTGGGGGAAAAATTCTGAAAAAAAAAAATCGTTCCCCCTCTCTGCCAAAACTTGCTAGGCTCTACTTGAGCATTTCTTAGATGGCGTGTGGATTCAAGGGCTTCACATTTCATCAGCATCCTTAATGAGCTTGAGGAGCCTCTAATAAATCTCAGCCCTTTTAATGAATTCTTTATAGCTCTTAACTGCTCCAGATAGAGATTGACGAGTGTAACCGGTAGCACAAAATCTTGGCAGGCAATAAGAGGAGCGGCCCCATCCTTTCCCTCTGGCATCCCATCTGAATTTCTGCAGCAGAGATAACCAGGAGTCTGTCACTGCTATGAAGTTTGTGAAATTTAATTAGGAAACTAATAAAACAGCTCTCATCTAGTGCTGCAGTTACCTAGGAGATCTGATTTGCTGTTTAAGGGCTGCTCCCAAGGGAGCTGTGGTGCAGAGCTGTTATCTGAGCAGAGTTTGATTGACCACTTCTCTGTTGTAAACCCCTTTCTAGTAGGGTTAATACTTGACTAAAAGACATATTTGCACTATTTGAGTGAGCCATTGATGAGCAGAGGCTGATGGTTGATATTTAAACACTGCTCACTTTGGAGAGCATGTGGGGTTTTTTTTTTCCTTTCTCCTAATTTCTGTTCTTGGTCACATTCTCAATCAAAAGGGGCCCATTTCCCAGTTCAACCTCCAATGTCTTGAAATCATCTTAGCACAGTTGAAGATTTTTTCTTTGGGATTTTTAGAGGTGATGTTGTCTCAGTTGGAGTGGAGGAGCCAGAAATGATGGTGAGAGTAGAATCAGATCAGATTCAACTCAGTGGCTCTTTCTGCAAGATCTGCTCCTGAGAAAAAGCTGGGTGTGATATGTCCAGACTGGTCTTTTCAGCTCAGTGAATGCTTTGGCACTAATTTCAATCAAGGAAATTTCACTGTAATGCAATTATTGTCAATATGTCTCATAGTTAGTAGATTAGATTTTGGTTTGTTGGTATATTCTAGAAAACAGTTCTGTCAGTTAACCCACAAGTATATACAGTTTATATCTAGTCTTAGAATTCAGCAAAAAGTGGGTTCATAGTACCTTGAGACCTTTTAAGATTTCAGATATTTTTCTCATACCACAACAGAAAACCACTCATCTCTGTCTTTAGATTTTTTTGGTGATAAGTCAACTTATATTTGAAAATTAAAAGCTGCTTCAAATGAAGAAGATTTTATTCAGTTCTGAAAATGTCAAAGAAAGCTTCTTTGACCATTTCAAAGCCATTGTTTTTAGAAGAATAATTGAAACGAAAAAAATCTACTGAAGCCATCCCACCCCTCCCAATTATATCTGTTTGGGCAAAGCAGCATAATCCAGCAATAAAAAGGAACCACATTAAAAACTATTGACCAATTCTACGTAATATTTATTCTTCTTTGATAACTGAAGAGAATAGAAAAATCTTCTCAGCAAGGCACCATGAGAAGGATTTCTTGGAGAGCAATTTTACTGAGAAAACCATGGCTCCGTGATGAATATCTCAGCTGAAGACCTGGCCTTTTGGCACCTCAGGAAATGAGCATTGAGGAGGTTTTTGCACTTCCTGGAAGCTCCTGGCCAGGGGATTGTGTTGTCAAAGGATGCAGTTAGCACAGTGAGCTGAAACTGGGGCAGTGGTGTCCCCAAAACTCTTGGATTGAGAGGGTGGAACGTGGCCTTGTGCAATAGCGGGTTTGTCGGAGCCTTGCAGTGACAAGGTTGTTAAAGTGATTTATTATCAACATAAAGGGTGTTCAATAATAATAAAACAATGACCAATCCTCACTTTCTGCTAAAAGGCAGCTGCTCATGGCCTGTGGCAGGCAGATGGCTGAACTTGTAAGATGGATTCTACAGAGTTCAGAATAGCAAAGTCAAATTGTTTGTCCCTTAAAAATATTGAGAGGTCTTTGGTATTCCAGTGCCCCAGAATAAAATACCCCAAAAAGAACTGTATTTTCATAGCAACTCATGGCCTTGTGAGAGGTTTCTCAGCTGTGGTGTGTTTGTGGTGCAGAAAGTACCTTTATCTGGTTGCATCAAGGGAGTTGGGGCTGGCCTCTATTGTTCCATCTCCTGCTGTCTTGCAGAGGTGCCAAGTGACTCATTTGACCTCGATGAACAATGCTGAGGTGCTGTGAACAGCACCTGAGTAATGAACATGGCACTGAGCTCACTGAGCCCTGAGCCAGGTTTATGAAATTCTGCCCGTGTTTGACCTATCAAACCTTGTGCTGAGCCAGTGACAGTGTTTGACCAACATGTCATTAAGACTTTCTCATGGTTAGGGAGCAATTGACTGAAATTAAATTATTTTCCTGCAGGCTGAAAAGCCCTTGGGAATGTTATTTGCTTATGGAGCTTCCTGGCTCTCAGGTATGGAGAGCTCCCAAAACCAGCTTTATTAATTCTTCCTGAAAAATTACTTTTTCAAGTCCTTGTCTGAAGGGGCTCTGCTCCAAAGGGATGTCCTCAACATGACTTAAAGTCACCTTTTCCCTAAGGAATATTGGGTGGAATAGATGGATGAATATATGGCTGTGCCACAGGCATCACCTAGAAGTGTAACATCTCTGAGTAAGGATGGAGTTAAACTTCCATCTCTGTGGTGTAATTACTGAGAGTAATGGGCTGTTTGTAATTATGATGATATTAAACCTGATAAAATTTTTGGGCCAGATTCTTGCCTCGTTTATAGTGGTATGAACCAGGAGACTGTGGAAGGAGATCTTGGCCCAAGACAGTTCTTGAGATAAACCTCAGGCTAAACAAGATTGAAATCTCCCACACCCATGATACCCCTCCAAACATCTCTTTTATTCTTGGGTTAAAGGCCAGGTATATTTATGGTGCAAACTATATTAAGATTATCACCGTTAATTAACTATGTTCTGAAGTTTTTAATCTCAGCCTCTTCAGGAGTACTGAAATAATTTACATACCAAAACAGTAGTGTTGAAAAAGTTTCCATCTGTTTTCCATCTTTTTCCAAGAAATTTTTAAACACTGGCCATTTTCCCAGGAGACCATGTCCCCGAGGAAGCATATCCTGACCAGCACTTCTCTCCAACTTCACTAATTAAGGTGTTTCTATGAGTCATGGGGACTTTCCTCTTCTTTCATAAGATATGAGTGATGCTCTTTGGGGAGAATAAATAAATAAATGAATCCAAAGAGTGTTACTAATGGGCTGGAAGAATGATAGCCTATAAATTCACCTGATTTTAGCTGATACAGGCAGAATCCTGTAAGGGTTAGACTTTCAGATTATCTCAATAGATTAATTCTCCTGACTTTCTGATGAGCTGTCGTTTTATACATTCAATGTAGAAAGCAAATAGATGGCATCAGTAAATCTGGTATAGCAATGTGGCTTAGGATGTAAACCATTTTAAACTCTGAACAGATTTAAAAGCAAAATGAAAAGGTATTTATGAAAAAAAATTATCAGAAAAAAATCTAAATAAGCAAAACCTTATTTGTTTGCAATGCATAATTTCAGCAGTTTTATTTATAACAAAACCTTAGTTCTCTTAGAGATAAAAGCTGTCATACAGTGTTTTCTCAGCAACTATCTAGTAATCATTCTTAATTTTATTTACTTAAACACTTGCAACTTTTCTTAGCACATGCAAAGTGATGAGAAAACCTTGATTGCCAAGTGTAATTTCTCTAAATTATTGCTCTCATAACAGAAGTTCAAAAGAAGAAATGAAAATAGGAAACTCTCCTACAGCAGGCCTCTCTACTCCTAAACCCTCCTTTCAACTAAAAAAATATAAATTCCCATTTTTGTACATTCTGTACACTGTGTACACAACCAGCAGTGTCAAAAATGTTCGCAATTAAATTAGTGGTGTTGAATTTGTGACAAAACATGACAAAAATTTGGTCTGTGCCAAGTAGAATGAAGTTTCTAAAAGTTGTGTGTGACAAAGAAAGGGGAAGAGGCTGTGTAGAGAAGAGGGTATATTCTTTTGTGGAGAAGGCAGTGGAAGATGACATCATAGCAAGAAGTACCAAAATTATTATAGTGACCCCGGGCTGCTGAACTCTGCAAGTTCAGAGCTGTCCGTAGAGCTGTGGTCCAGTCCAGGTCACAACTGGAAAAGAACTGTCTCCAAAGCCAAGCTTTATGCCCAAGGGCCCAGGAATATCACAGGAGGAGCTGATACTGCAGAATTTTTGTTATTTGGGACAGGTTCTTTATGCACTTCACTCTTCAGCCAAAAGAGGGTTGGGCACAACGAGGTGGGAATTGCTTCTGCCCAGGATAAGAATGGTTTGGTTTTGTTTGTTCTGGTGCCACTCAGGTTTACCTCCAGCCTGTGCTGGGCTGGGCCATGCTCTGAACTGACTCTTGTGTTAAAGAGGAGCAAAGCAGCAGCCAGAGCTGCAGCTGAGCCCCCTTTTCCTCCTTGTGCCTGGAGCTGAGGAGGGCAGGTTGGGAAGCAGCACCTGCCCCCTGCCCAAGGGAGGCCTTGGCCAGCAATGGAACTGTCCTGGGAAATGGGTATTTCTCCTTCCTCCACCTGAGTGACATGACCCAGACGTGGACCAGGGCAGCAGCAAGAGGGAAAGGACTTTGTTCCTCGCCTCCCTTTGAACTGGCAACTCACATCATCCTTCTGTTTTCACACAAAAGGGTATTTGGTAATTTTGTATTCTATAACAATGAGTCTGGTATTTCCGTAGTGATGCATATTGTTATAATCTCTCTGCTTTGTTTCCTTGACATATTTTTTTATTAAAAAGTCTTCCCAGCCTTAAATAAGTACAGAATAAGTGTGGTCATTCTGGGAACATGAGAGGCCTGATTATCTGACCATCAAAGGCTATGCTGTAAACAGGATACTAGTAAACAGGAACTGAACCCCATATGGAGAGTTTGTGGTTTTCTTCAGCCTCTGTTTGTTATGTCTTACATCCTGTTAATTATAGAAAAAGAGCTGGAAAGTTGGAAATAATCTTTTCTCCAGATTATTTCCAGCTTCCCTCCAATAGAACAAAATGCAGTATAGGACTGCCTTACCTTGCTTCCTTCAGATGTAAAGCATTAAGACTATTCATTCCAGGGGGATCACTTTTCAAGAGGATTACAAGCAGATTTTTTTTTTCCTTTTAATTACAAAATGAAAATTTAGATCTTAGCATCTTATGCAGGGAATCCTCTCAATTGTTAGAACAGCATTTCAGTGTATTCTTTGGATTTTGTCTGAGAGCCTTTGATACCTTTTAAATGCCATTTGTATGACTGGTATAACTCATATCTCAGTAGGTGGGTTCCTAAAATGAAGATTTTGTTGCACAAAACAAATGGCAGAATATAAAGTCATAGCTTTCAAGTATCTGTGTTGTTAGGTGTCTTTCCAGGCTGTCCATGGATGCAGAGGGATTTCTCCAGAGCTGGCTGAAGCAGTGGGCAGAGCAGACAGCTACTCCTGCATTCCCACGGCTTCTCCTTGACCTTTGATTTGCACAAATGATTGTCCTTCTTTCCAGCATGGTTCAGCCCATGCTTCCAGTGCCAGCAAACAGATTCATGGGCAAAATCCTGGGAAGTGTTCAAATCTGGAGCTTTGTGTTTTTGAGATGCGTTCCCACTCTTCCTTAAGGACCTGCTCTGGAGTTTTGGTGCTTGAAGGAGCCACATCAGAGGAACAGTGTGAGGGGGGTCATGCTTTGTTTAGACTTATTCTTACCAGATCAGGCTTTGGTTTTGCAAAACAGAAAGCCAAAATCTGTTTGGTTCAAGGTCCCACGTTAGCTGTGACGAGCAGAAAGTACCAACCACTGCTTATATTTCTTAGACAGCCCTGGGCCAGAGACCACAAATAAATCTCCTGTTATGTTATTTTTCAGCTCTCCACTCTCAGTGCTGTCTCTTTAAGCTGCTCTCTGATGCCAGCCATCTGCTCCCAATCGCTGTATTACTCCTGAGATCTGTAAGGCCAAGTCTGTGCACTCTGCCCCCAGCAGCAAACTCAGGCTAAATCCCCCCATCCTCAAAGCTCCTACCAGTTCTCATCCTTGTAGAGAGGAAAGGGAGATTTCTGCCCCATATTTCCCCAGGCTCAGGGTATTGCAGCACCTCCAGTCCTGGGGCTGCCACTGGGACAGGGAAATAATGCCAGGATTATGGGATCACCAGAAAGAATTAAAGAAATGCTGAGAGAATTGGCTGCTTGTGAACAATAAGGTTTGGATGCTATAAAAATGCCCTGTTCTGGCATAACTCTGCTCCCATTACACTCAAGGAATAAAATTCCTGCCAACTTTACTAGGAGCAGAGTGTGGCTAGTGCTGAGAGCTTTTGAAAATCCCACCATATAGCTACACCCACTTTATGTATCCATTTTAATGACATGATTAATAAAATACCAATGGAGCTCCAAACAGTTCTGTGTTCATTTTCCAAAGCACTTTGACTCATCCGTAATCATAACCAGACTTCCAATTACACTGGATTTTAATTGTTCTCCTTTAAGGATAATTACTAGTACTCTGAAAAAAATTACTATGAGTAGCTGGTGATGAGTAGGAATAGGCATCCTCGCTTCTCTCAGTCTGTTCTGTCATTTGAGTTACGAGGAATGTAATTGGATATGTGACACCCAGACAGAGAGTGGTTTCCAGGATCTGAGAGGGCTCTGTTTCAGTTAATGTGTTAATTTGGGTTCCATCTTCTCATTTGTTCTGCTTTGATCTATCATTTCATAAAGCCAAAGCACCAGATTATTAAGTGTGTGTGCTTGATTTATGTGCAAGACTCCATTTGCATACACATTAATATTTTTAAAGTTTTGGTCCAAATTTCTGCAAGCCATGGTATGGAGTAATACGAGCTGTAATTTCACACTGCGTGGCAACAACTGGTGGGAATAAAATCATCCTGTGATTTGGCCATATTCACACACCAGGAGCTATTTTCCATTTGGAAATTTTGAATATTACCAATTGAAACATATCTGTAAGCAAGCTGTAAAGAGAGGTGTTGCATGAGCTGAAGGGCTTGGGGCAGGAGGCTGAATCTCATGCTCAATGTATGAGATTATCAAGAATGTGACATTAAAACCTCAGCAAGCAGGAGCTACATTTCTATTTGCCTCAGAATAGACAGCCAGGGACTCTCTCCCCTGACTGGGAGAAGAGTTGGGGCTGAATTTGCTGAAGTGTTGCCCAAGAGGTTGGATTTGTGACTGTTCCCAGCACAGGGCTGGCTTTTGGCATGGTTGTATTTATGGTCTCCTGGTTAAAGTGCCAGTGCCAGGATTCTGCTGCCATTTCTCCATAAACCCAGATTATACAAATGCAAGGAGGGTGTCATTGTGAAAAACTGGGTCTTTACTCTTTTGGGCCTCTGAGAAGTTAAAGATTTCTTTTTAATCTGACGCTTAACCCAGAGAGGTTAACACAGCTGCTAAGATCCAGAAGTTGCTGTACTTCTCAAATACTTTCTTTTTCAAATTTGTGTAGGAAACCTTCAGACATATAGTGTAGAATAATGTAAATATGAATCATCTATTCTTCAAAATTTTATTATAGTAATTATTTGTATTAGATGAGTATTGTTTTAATAATACTCTTTTTCTTCAAATTACTCCAGAAAATCTGTATTATAATTAATTTTATTATTAAATTAAAAGGTTTCCAGTGGAAAATACTGACCCTGAGGAATGTGTAATTTTCCTTGTAAAATATTTGTTCCAATGACACTTCTATTCACCATGGTAAAATTTTGGAAAATTTCAGGGAAAAAAAATTGGGATACAGATCCCAGCCAGTACAGCTGAGGGGAGTCTGAAGGTCACTGGTTCAACCTCTGCCCACAGCTTTCAGGTGAGGCTCTGGAATTCGGCACTCTGTAAAATAAGGTGTTTCTTGAGCTATCAGGTCAGCTGGGTCTGCCCTGCTCTGGTTGGTAATGCTTGACTCTGTTCTCTGCTAGAACTCAAATCTCTGAGCTGGTTTGGTTTCTGATTGACCAGTTAGTGTCACAGATGCTGGTTTGTATTTTTGCTGCAGTAAATCTGTCCCATCACTGCCGTGGCTTTGCAGTTATGGTGGAGACAATAGTGAAATTTGAACATGTTTGGATTTCCTAAAGGTGGTCGATGGCTGTGTTTGCCTCCCAATGTCCAAGATATTATTCCATGGGAAGATCATCTTCAATATGATCCGTTGGATAATGGTTTGAGTCTCCCACAGAGAGATACGGTTGTCCTGCTGGTCCATGGCCATCACTGACTCTGAATTCTGAAAGCCCAGGCTTGCTTGGAGCTACCAAACATTATCAGATCTGGGTTCAGATGTGGAATTAGATGGTTTTGCAAGTTACCCTTTCACTTTGAAGCCATTGCTTCCCCTCCATTTCATTTCTGCTTTATAAATGCACAGCACAATTTTGTCTCCTTTTAGCTTGTCAGGATAATCTAATCCAGACCCTTCTGGTTTAAATTACAGCCTTTTCCAACTCACAGACTTTCAGGACCGGCTTTCCTTTTAATCCCTTTTTATTTATTTATTTGTATGTATCTTGTCTCAGCAAATTATGTTGCTTCATGTCATCTTAAACGATGTGGTGTAAAATTAAAAGAAAAGCCACTTTGTAATGTATCAAAACGTTATTTAAAAAAAAACCCCAAAATGTTTGTCATTTATTTTGCTCACAAGTAATCCCAAGCGGCAGCACACTGTGAGGTTTTCTGTGAATGCACTTACAATAGGAGCCAACCACACATTTCACTGAATCAACAGGCTTGTCTCGAGATATTTATGACATGAATGTTCAGACTTCTGTTTAGTCAGCCATCCCCAGGGTAGGCAGCATTTTTGATAGCGCCTAAAGGAATCGGGCACATGTTGTCAGAAGGCTCTTTGAAACTCCTGAAAAATCACTGCAAACACGGCTTTGATGGCTGAGTCATTTGGGGTCTTGCAAATGCTGTGCTGAGTACCTAATTCCCAGCGCAGAGGGGATGGGAATGCAGCTCCCAGCAGCTGGAGGCAGCGGCAGCGCAGCTCTGCTCACACCCAGCGCAGACAGAGCGGTGACAAGCCCGTTTTGTCGCAGGAGCCAAGAAGCTGCATTAGCTGTGTCACCTATAAAAACATCATTGTCTGTCTGCACAGCTCCCAGGCTGACTTTGTGTCAGTCCCAGGGAGGATGCTGCCCTCCCCTCGCCCGGGCGAGGCTGGATGCCTGCGAGCTGCCTCTTCTGCTGCAGCTCCGTGTTCCTCAACAAGCTCCTCGTTGGGTTTTTGCTGTCTGAGTTAACTCCAGAGCAAACAGGAGATTTCCCCACGTTTGGGGCTTTATCCACAAAATCCCTCTGCAGCTTTAGCACCAGAGGCCGAGGTTGGAAAGCAGAGGCATGCTCTGCATGAGGGCAGAGGAGGCCGATGCCAACCTCGGTGCCAGCTCTCCACCAGCTCCTCTCACCACAGCCCCTCGGGTGCCATCTGAACTATTTTTCCAGCTGGAGCCAGACTACTTCATCATGTCCTCGGTATGAAAAAACTTGTGAAGGGGGCAACCTTTGATCCCTAAGAGCTTTCAGAAGTGTTAATGCCATGTCTGGGATATTGTCACGGAGCGGCTGAATTCCAGCGAGGGTGGAGCTGGGCCATGTGGAGAAGGGCATTTCTTGCGAGGCTTTGTGCTCAGGCTTTTATGATGCTTTTAATATGAGAGACTCTTATCATGGTTCATTTACTTCCATGCTTGTGGTTTTGCCACTTGGGAGCAATTATGGGAGTCTCTGATTCGTGCTGAGGGAAGGGCTGATGTTTGGATGGTGAATTATGTGGTTATTTTTTGGTGGACTTTTGCTGGTATTGAGCTAGAAGACATTAAGGCACTTTGGTCCAGTTAAGATGGCATTTGTCTTGTGTATGGCCACACTTCATTTTGTTACCTACACTCCTGGACTGTTTGGAAAGGAAATATTGATAGAAGTTTGAACACAAGCTGTTGATGATTTGCCTTTGCCATAAAAAAGGCAGGCTCTTAATTAAGATCCACTATGGAGTTTTTCAAGTGCATTTTTAAATTTATTATTTGCTTTGACTTTCCAGAACATCTATGCTCTAACCAGTTCATTTTGTTTCTGGTTTTGTCCCACCAGTATTGATGTCACTTGAAAATCTGATTGTCAACATCATAAAAACAGTGCTAGGAAAAGCCACAAAATATTGCACAAGACCCAGAAGGACTGAAAGTTGGAGGATTTCTTTCAGGGGATATATTGTTTTCACTGGTGAGTAGGTGGAGCCATTTTTTATTCCTGATATACAGTCTAGAACAGCTCAAGTTGCTGTGACTGGAATTTTGGTTCTCTGGATCATTTTGCTGAAGTAATTTGACAGCAGTAGAGTTTTTCTCCAGGGCCCTTGCTGTAAATTATATGTGTTTCATGCTCCATTATTAATTAAAACCAGGGTTTTTTCCATTTAAACAATGTAATTTCTTGAGGTGGGAAGAGGGTTTCTTTGGCTGGTGGTTGTTCATTAAATTTGGAGTGGAAATGGTTTGCATCTTCTGAAGTTGAAGGTAAATCTGGCAAAACTTTTCTTATAAAATCTGAAATTGGGCAGAACTCGGGAGCCCTGAGACTCAGATGAAGTCCAGAGTGGTGGTCAGTAGAGTCCTAAAATAAGCCAAAGGCAGGAATTTTGGGGAGGAAAAAAAAAAGTTGGATGTTTGTTCTCCTCTCAAGCATTCAAGGGAGCTAAAAATTGCACCCAAAGTGGAATGTTAAATTCAGCCTCAAATGTGGAGACTACTGGACACATGGTTGCAAACCATTACTCAGGCAGCAGAGTGATGGGCTTTGAGCAGGAGAGATTATCCCCAAATAAACTGTCCATTCTGAACATTTGTGCATTCACTACTCACTGTGTCTCACACTGATAATATTCTTCCCCCAGATTTATGTAATCCAGGGAGAAAGGAAAAGTAGGTGGACATGCTTTTTTTTTTTTTTTTAAATTTTGTTATCTCCAAACAAAACATAGAGCTAAAAAGAGTTTATTTATTTTCCAAGAAATTCAGCCTCGCCCTTACTCCAACTGTACGTCACACAATTATTGAAGTCCTGTTCCTTGAAGTAGCTCTGAAATGTTGAAAATCACAGGAAATTTCTCTCTCTCATTTGATTTTTTGTTAACCACTACAGGGGAAGATTGCTCCAAAGCTCCACCAGGATCCACGTGGGCTGGGACAATGTGGGTTTCCTACCTGGGCTGGGAAGCTGCAGCCCACAGGATGTGGTGGACATTCCTGTCTCCTCCAGGACTGGATCCAGGAGAAGCTCTGGGAATGTGCACAGGTACAACATGGGATGCTCTCAAACCTGTTCTGTCGGGCTGCCTTTGCTTCGTGGGCTGTGTGAGCAAACAAGAGATTAGAGGGCACAGGAGGCTGATCTGGCTCTGGTTTCTGATTCAAGTAAATAAATAAACCAAAGGATAAAGTGACCACAGCAAAACAGGTTACAAAAATCCAGACTTATTTAAGTAATGAGAAGCATGGATAACCAGTTTAAGATTGAGAACAGGAGAGGAGCAGAAGGCAGTGCAGTGATGTCCCTTGGATGATAAAGGCCATCTTAATACCTTCTAATTGCACTTATTAATACACTTTCTAAATGACAAAATGGAATCAGTCTTTGCTGCCTGGCATCCTAACCCTGCTAACAAAGCAGGGGCATTTGATTTCCATCAAAGGAACCCAGAAGGACTAAGCACTAAGCACTCAGAAGACAATTTCCTAATACAGATTTTTAAGAGGATTTCTTAAAAACAGATCACTGTTTAAAAGTGACAAGCTGGACTTGAGCCCTGGAGTTCTGTGGGGCAACAGCAGCAGGGACAGAGGGATCTTGGAGGGGGAAAAATGGGAAGTGGACCTTCAGCTCACCCAGGCTCTCCCATTTTTCACCAGCCTTGGCTTAGTCTTTCCCTGCCTTGGCTTCATCCAGATCTTTGTGCCAGATGAGCTTTAAAAGAGCAAAGCTGAAAGTCTGTCGTTTGTGTTTAACACAGAACAGTTTCACCAGGTATCCTCCTCATGCTTACCCTAAAACTCTATCAAACATCCTGTCAGTTGCAGAATATATACAAATAACATCCACTCATGGGGCTTAGGAGGATGAAATCCAGATGGAAGGACAGAAAACACAGGCCAAACCTTAATGTGCTGCAGCCTGGCACGGCCACCCCAGGACAGTGCCAGTTTGCTGTGGGAGAGCCCAGACACATTTTCCTACACATTTTCCTGCTCAGGCTTCCCTGCTGCTGCCTGAGCTGCATCCCCAGCTCAACATCTCTCTCACAGTTACCTGCCAGGGCTGCAGAGAGCTCCCAGGGACGGTGCTTTCCATCCAGCCAAGCGTGATGCTGGGGATGGGAGCTGGGGCAGCAGCATGAACATAACTTGTGTTTATCCCCTGGGCTGTGCAGCCAGCAGCTGCTCCTATTAGCACAATTTGCATATGGCCTTGGCAAGGCTGGGAGTGAATCAACTGTTCTTCATGGGTGGGGACAGAAAATCTGTCTCCTTTGGACTTGCAGCCGTTGCTGTAACGTTAAACCTGCGTTTTGGGGGTGGGAGAAAAAGATTGATTAAAAAATAATGGTCTTTGAAAATGAGGGTTTTTAAAGTAATTAAAGCCAGAAAATAAGCGGGGAAGGAAGATGAGCAAGGAGTACCTGTGTATATTCACAGTCATCTAAATACTAACTTCTATTTTTGGATGCTGATCTCTGCCTCTCCCCATCCTTCCATGTCCCCTGGCAACAGGGCAGTCCAGGCCTGGAGAAGCAACAAATCTAGCAATTAGTGTCAGTTTTATTAATTCATGTCTACAACCTGAGTAGATTATTGCTTTGCCATATAAGATCTGATTTCTGTGCAGGTGTGTGTTGGTCAAAGCAAGAAGGTGTAGCTCAGATAAATCCAGGGTGAGTACTGGGTGTCAGACACTTTTGAGTGAGTCCTAAAAAGTTTTTTTTGTTCTTGAATGTCTCTTCTAAGAAAGCAACAAAAGGGTGTCAAAATTAAATGAGCAGGTGGCAGATTCAGAGTAAGGAGAATGAGATCTTTCTTAAAGTGTTTTGTATTTAATCTATAGAACTCCTGCTAGGGGACACTCTGAAACTTGGGTTCAAAATTCAGCAAATTAAAGTCACCCAACTGCATTCCCATGCTCCCCACCAGACAGGGCAGCAGTCAGTGCCCACTGCCAGGGCCTGCTCCACAGACCTTCAGCTGGGATCCCTACATCCACTCCTGATGCTCTTAGGGGGATTAAACAGGAATTTCAC
This sequence comes from Hypocryptadius cinnamomeus, assembly GCA_013400635.1. Classification (NCBI taxonomy): domain Eukaryota; kingdom Metazoa; phylum Chordata; class Aves; order Passeriformes; family Zosteropidae; genus Hypocryptadius; species Hypocryptadius cinnamomeus. Next base: position 47,994 of record VYZP01014391.1, on the reverse strand, counting down.
AAGGCAGCTCTGAGACCTGACTGATATGGACGAGTCACTTTGAAAATTTGGATGAAAGGGACTGCTAAGTCCAGCTCAAAGCTCACTTTGCACCATGTGCAAACCATAACTGAGCTGGCAAAACTCATTAAATGCAGAGGCTTTATCATAGGGGATAATCTGTAAAAATGTTGCAATACCAAATGTTGGCAAGTTACCAGCACATCATCATCCATTTCAGCTACAGAGCAGTGACCTGGTGATAAGCTCCTACTTGTTCAGCATCCAGCTCTGCTGGGATGATGCATTAGGAAATTCCCCACTGGCTACCTCAGGTTTTATCCCAAGGGCTTTGTGCTGGACAGGAGGGATGGGGCACTGTCCTCACAGGGGCTCTGCTGCTGTCAGGGCAAAGGCTCCAGCAGAGCTCCAGCAAACACCAACACACGTGGGCAGCACCTTCAAAAGCTGCTTTAAGAACGCTGTTTGGATTTCACAGTGAGGACAGATGTCAGTCTTTTGAGGATTAAGGCAGCCTGGTCCTTCTCGTGCAGCTGATCTCCACTTGAAGGACATAAGGTTTGTTTGTTGGGTGGTGTTGTTAGAAGCAGACATCATTCAGGTCTGGATCATCAACATTTTGTCATGGGGGCAAGGAGATTGAAGAGGCTTTTGGCATAGTGATAGCATTTTGGGAAGATTTTGTGAGAATCCAGATTTTTTTGCTGCCATATGGAATAGAGAAAAACTAGGTAGACATCCCAGATTTTCTTGCAGTAAAATAAATTTTAAGTAAAGAGCCCAGTGTTTTAGCAAAATGGTCTGCATGGCATAATCTTATCGTTGAGCTTATAGGGAAATGTAACAAACAGCATTTTCAAGTGGTTTTGTATTCCAGCTATTTCACAAGCTTGTTCTGAGCACTTATGGAACCCTTTATATTTTCAGAGCTCCTGAAAACAACAAGCTTGCTAAAAAAAAATACAGGCACTATTTTTAGTGCTGCAATGTCTAAAATAACAGCACATTGACAGGAACTCCCTCAGTTGCAAAAGGAAGCCACAGTGCTTGGTGGTTTATGGTCCCACTCCAGTTCCCAGCTGGCTGAGCTCAGACAGATGAGTCCAGGGAATCCTGGGTGGGCAGGACCAGCAATCTCTCCCCAGTGCTGGGATGCAGCCACCTCTGTGGTAAAACCTGCTCTCTTTGACCACCACCAGATCTTCAGCTCCAGCTTTCTGGTGTGAAGCCTGAGCTTGGAAAAAGAGTGTTTTCAACTGCAGCGCTTTAACCATTTTACTCATTTTTTATCCTCTCTTTGACTTCCCAGTGAAATCTCTCACTGTTCTTTCTCCCATTCCTGAATTATTTTGTCAGCATTTTGTGGCAGAGATCAGAGGCTCTCTCCAAAAGAGATATAAAGATATCTGCACAGGGAGTAGGACTGACACACCATTCCCGTCCCGTGGCTACCTGAGCTGCCACCCGAGCTGCCTCTGGGCAGCATATCCATTCTCACTGTAACCCTGGTGTTTCTCCCAAAATGTAACATGAATCCAGGAGCAGCTTTGTTGAACTATAATCTGGGTCAACAGTGTCTGGTAGGTTGAAAGGTCATGCTGAAACCCCATCTGTTTTAGCTCTCCGTTGGAACCATGAAAGTACTTTAAACTTGAGATGTTCTGTAGCATTCCTAAATTATCAGTAATGTGTAGTGACACCAAGAACTGTGGTCTAGAAATGCCATGTTTCTATCTTTTTTCTTTTTTTTTTCTTTCTTTTTTTTTTTTTTTTTTTCTTTCTTTTTTTTTTTTTTTTGTTTTGATCTAACTGGGTGAAGCATCAGATTTAGGAAGTAAATTCAAATCAGCTGGACATAGGTCAGTGGCTGTGTGTGCAAAGGACAGTATAGTAGGTGCCTCTGGCCCATAAAAAGCCTGTCCTACTGAGATCTGGCTCCAGGGCTTATTAAATACCAGCCATTTTTGACTAGTAAAAGACCAAACAAAATGTGCTTTTTCTCCTTTGATGATTAAAATCAGCCTGAAGTGAGTGGCATCATTTATATAAACACTTGCTTTTATGCAAGTGCTGTCCTAAGAGATTAGAGCATTGCGTGCTTCCTTGTAAGATTTTTTGCTTTCAGGTGAAAGCAAACATAACCTACAGACTGAGGGACAGCTTTGCTCAGCCAGGTTGCTCAAAGCCCTGTCCAACCTGACCTTGAACACTTCCAGGGATGGGACAGCCAAATCTCCCTGGGCAGCTCTTCCTTGGGAAGTGTCCTGCTCTCGGCAGCCCCGTCAGCTCTGCCTTGGGCACGGCATCTTCGTGTGCCCAGCACCTCCCTGACAGCCAGGGTTTAAAGCTGCACTATAAACCAAAGACCACACTGGTTCCTGTTATTTATGGCTAACTCAGAGACAGTGACACCCTTGGTGACCTCCTCCTGCCACCTTTAACCCCTCAGCTCTGTCTGCTGCCTCCCCATCCTCACAAAGATGAGAACCAAGCCCTCGCCCTGGGCCGCGGTAATTGAGCGGAGTCACGCTCACGACGCAGAGAGAGTCTGCAACTGATTATGAGGTTTTCTTCTCAATTAATTGTCAGAAGCAAAGGGATGTTTGATGTTTAATGTCGTCTTCTTCTTGTTAAATGCATTCCCTTTGCCACCCATCCTCAGACACTGGGAATAGGCAGAGCTGAACAAGGCAAAGCTGCAGAGTTTTCGGTGTGTTCGTGTAAAATCCATCCCCAGCGTCCCTCTGTAACACACAGCTCTGTAGGGGACCTTCGGTTGAGGTTTGTTGATAAAATAACACTGACATCTTACTTGGAGGCACTGAATGAATCCTAAACCAGAGTTCAGGGTGAGAGATTTAGATGCTGTGTGTGTCCTCTGGGCTGGGAGAGGGAGGATGTGCCTCTTATTGTGAGTGTGTCCTCACAGGTCTGACTTTGGACACAGGAAGACAATTCCTCTGTTTGAAAATCCTCCTAGGAGCTGATGTTTCCTCGTGTGGTCTGAGCTCAGGAACAGCCCTTTGGCTGTCAGGATTTTAAGCAGGGAAAAAGAAAACAAAAAAGAGAAACAGCAGTGGCAAGGAGATTAGCTCCCAGCCCTCTGCTGTGTCCACAGGTGGAATTGAGCTGATTACAAAAAATCTTTGGAAGGTTCATTATTTTAGAACTAGTATTTTGAACTTTTAGGAAGATCTAATGTAGATCAGGAAGTAATGAATGATTTTATGGAAAGGTAAAATACAGACTGTGCTCTTGTAACATGGAAATTGCCAGAGATAAAAAGTAGATAATCCTGCACTAGGCTGTATTTTAAGTTACCAATTACACCAATTATGTAAAACAAACATCTTAATTTGTTCTGATTTGGAAACAACAGGGATGCGGTATTTCACTCAAAAAACCTAATAAAAGTATATTTGAGGTATTATACTTCCTTTTCCAGGTTTTTATAGAGGATCTCATGGTATGCTAATGACAGTTTACATTCTGTTTAACCATTTTATTGCAGCTAGAGGGGAGGTTCCTATATGTATGTTAATACATATATATATAGTATACATATATATGTATATATATAGTGAATAATTTTGTAATTTTTGATGTGCTGAGTGAATGGGATGGGGAGCAGAACTGATCCAGAAGAAAAGCTAGCCCTGCACATGAATCTGCCTCACTGATTTTTTTGGTGCAGTCAATAATTTCCCTTGGATGGGCTGCAGAAGTTGAGTCAATAATGATTTGTTCAGCCCAGATGCACAAGGCAGGGGTGACTGACTGTTAGAGGTGAAGGTTTAACCATCACACAGCTCAGCTTCAGCCTTGGTGGGAGGGTTTGGTTCTCCCTCGTGCCCAGGGAAAAGCTCACTAAAGTGGATTTTCATTTTGCCTGTTTTTCTCTTCTAAATTAACAGAATGTTTAATTGTGCTGTCAGGTTTGATTTCAGTTGCCATGAAAGTTGAAGTCACTTCTTGTCTTACCCAAAAGAGTGCATCTTTACCTTACTGCACATGCAGCCTCTTTTGGATGTGTCAGATCCAGCACCCGAAATCACGAGTGACTTTTGTTAAAATTGGCCAGCTTGAACACCCTGTGCCTCATTCAAGCAACCTCCCTCTGCTTTCCTAAAAACTCTCCCTGTCCTTCAAGCACAGGAGATGCCAGACAGCAGCAGCAGAAAGCAGGGAAGGATTTCATATGAAAAGAACACCACTGCAAGAGGTGTGCAGACCATTCCCCCCAGAATGCTGGATGAATTTACCTGTTCTTCTTTCAGGTTGATCAGACAGACCATCACTTACTGCATCCCAGGGTTATAAAGACAAGTTCAACTTGCATCATCCTTCTCCATTTCCTCAGCTGGTATTTAACTTCCAGTTGGATACATCATGTAAGTAGGCACAAAACTGTGCAAGAGACTTCATACAAAGTCCTTCTTTGAATTCCTCTGGGCATTATGAGATATATAAGGAAATATTGCTTCAGTTTTATAGTATTTTATTCAGGTTACAAGCAGCAATTGAAATGTGTGAGGAAAGGAGGGAGAAAGAAGGGCTTTTTCAGATAAAACCAGGGTAAATATATTTATTTTCTCACTGGAAGCAGGAATTCGGCATTCCAGTTCTTGCTGAAATTTGTTAGCTCTTTGAGACAAGAATTTTCATGCAGAATCTTCTGTAAGAAATGGCGAAAATGTAAGCCCAGCATCAGGAATCACTGACCTGCAGCTGGAGGTGCCAATGTGTTCTTGTCTGCTCCAAAATTCAGGGTAAGAGAGATGCTGGGAAGCTGCATTCAGCTCCCTCTCTGCTGTTCTCTTTTGGAAGCAAATTAATGAGCAAGCAAGACCCTGGACCTCAGAAACCACCCTTGTCATCAGGTTATTTCTGTCTTTTCCAGGAGTCCCAACAGCTCCTGTTGGAACTGTTCCACTAAATCACTTCCTGAAATGGTCACTGAATCAGGGAGAGATGATAAAAAGTGGATTTCTAAACCCCACCCCCAGCACTCTGAGGCTGGATTTGCCCCTGCCTTGTGCCTGCTCTAATCACTGACCCCCTGGAACAGGGAATCATCTCCCTGGGTGGGGGACACCCATCTGGGCAAGACTTCTTTTGTTGGAAACTGCAGAAATGGAATTTTTAGTGAAAAAAGGGGGATTGCCTGGATCTAGTTCTTAGCACATTAAATCAGCTGCCAGGTTTGGTGTTGGGGTTGAAGAAAATCCTGACCACACCTGCCAGGCAGAGAGACTCCCACACTGGAGGCCTCCCACCACCATCAGTAGCAGATGGTGAGGGTGAGACATGTTTTGCCCATTTTCTCTGCTCTCAGGACGTGGTTCTGGGTTGGATTTTCTGTCTTTGCCCTTCATGCTGGTCCAGTTGTGGCTGTGGAAATTCACAGTCTGGCTGTGCTGCCACTCTCATGCATCCCTTTGACTCCTGCATCTGTCAGGGAGGCTGATGAGGTTTGTTAGGCTCTGTTATCTCTGTTATCTCTCAGCCTGGGCAGGGAGCACTGCAGGCTACACACTGAGGGGCTTCCAAAACTAAGCCTCAAATCAAACACAGCAAATTAAGTCACAGCATATGCAACACATCATTTCAGTATTTATGTTTGCAGCCTCCAGCTCCAGCATCAGAAAGCCTCGGAGACGAGTGCAATAAATAGCCAGTTCACGGAGGAGTTGGCAAGATTTATTATGTTTATGATTCTGCACAAATAATGTTGACAGAGTTCTTTTGATACAGAGATAGTTTGTGTGCTCGGATCACCGAGGAGAGCTGCACTTGGGAGGATTTGCCCCCAGCTGAGTCTGGATCTTTAGGTGCCTCTGTCTCCTTGTGTGCTGTGTTTTAAACTCTGCCATGTGAAGGGTTTTATATAAATCACTTTACAGTGATTTTGTGCTGCCCTTCTGAGATGGCAATCCCAGCCTTATCTCTTTGCCTGGTGTTATATCACCACAATTTAGTGATAATCATTGCTGGCTAATAATTCAGAATCCCAAATGTGCCCGGTGTGCTGCAGTAATTAAAACATGAGGAAAGCATCCCATGAAATTTCCAATCTGAGTCTTTGGTGCAAGAGCCAGGAATCAATAGGAATTTTTTCCTTAATTTCAGTGGGAGCTGGATCTTGCCCAAATAGCACAAAGCAGCCTCCCACGCTCCAGAACAAATCCAGAGGCATATGGTTACTGTCAGGGGAGCAGGTGGATGTTCATATGGTCTGTAAAGGAGCTGGAGACAGCTTGTTGCATTTTGATAAGAAGGTTATTCCAGGCAACTGGAATAGTGTAAAAGCAGGGAGAAGTGCAGCACAGGCAGCAGAGGCAGCAGCAGACAGGGATAAGACTGGGACATGAGGGAGAGGGGAAGCCTGGCACAAAGTTATGCAGAGCTGTGGAAATGAGGAGGGAAACTCCTCTAAATAGGTGCAAGATTTAGAGGGAAAACTGAGCATTTGTGGTGCTATTTTGTCAGCTGTTTGTTGGGGATGGAGAGACCAGGATGGTGCACAGGTGAGGGCAAGTTGTCATGCAGTAGATCAGAGATCTGCTAGATCTCAAAGAGGTCTAGCCAAAGACTATTGCAAAATACTCTGTGTGGCAAACTCCAGTGCATAACTTCACAAGGGAGCCATTGTATTTTGCCATTTGCAAAATGAAGGCAATAAAATACAATTTCAAAAATGAAGAATCCTGTGAGTATGAGAGAATTTTGTAACTGGAACTCCTTGCTTATACATGCTAAGCATTTAATCTTCTGTGATGCTAAAATAGAAATGTTCATAATTTGTGAATGCTAAATCAGCACCATAGCAGTTACTCTTCTAAAGGATGTGTTTGGGAATATATCAGGAGACATAACCCAGCTTTGTTGCTATTGTTTTGTTAATTCAGAAGAAGCTTGAAGAGTCCTCTGAAGTATTTATCTGTATTTATTTATATGATAAAATTGCCAACCCCAAGGAATGATTTCCGTGTGAGCAAGGCCCTGTTCCTCCCAGAGAAGGTGCTAAGCAGTTGTTAAAAACTCAGAGAGAAAACCCAGCAAAGAATCCTCTCACAGTGATGCTGAGATGGCTCAGAGGTCACTGTGAGGATGCTCTTCGGTGCTCCAAGAAAAGTTTTCCATGCTTGTCTTTGAAACTAAATTTTCTTTTCATTCTGACATGTAAACCTTTGAGCAAAGCGTAAAAGGAGATCATCCACGGGACTCCTCCCTGGAAGGGAATCCTGAGCTGCTGGCAGTGCTCGGAGCCCGGGTGGCACTGCCAGCACACGGGGTCCGTGTCACCGGGCACTGCCCGGCTCGGCGGGGGGACTGGGCTCCAGGAGCCCTCCCAAAATAACAAAAATTCACTGTACGGGGCTCGAGGGGCCCTGCCTGGCACCCGGGCTGGGCTGCCGGTGTTTGCGTGTCCCGTTCGCTGCGGTTTGCAGCNTGCCCCATTCCAGCCCCGTTCCAGCCCCATTCCCAGCCCCGTTCTGTGCCCCATTCCAGCCCCGTTCCAGCCCCATTCCCAGCCCCGTTCTGTGCCCCATTCCAGCCCCGTTCCAGCCCCATTCCCAGCCCCGTTCTGTGCCCCATTCCAGCCCCGTTCCAGCCCCATTCCCAGCCCCGTTCTGTGCCCCATTCCAGCCCCGTTCTGTGCCCCATTCCCTGCCCCATTCCCGGTCCATTCCAGCCCCGTTCCAGGCCCATTCGCAGCCCGTTCCCATCCCCATTCCCAGCCCATTCCCAGCCCGTTCCCATCCCCATTCCCAGCCCATTCCCGGTTCCCGGCGCGGCGCCAGCGCCGCCTCCCGGCATCGCGCGGCACTCGCTGCCCGTTCACGGCAAACCTCGGGAAAAACGCAGGTGTTTGGGAGTTTTTTACGTCCATCGAGCACAGATCGCCCTGAGGAGGGGACAGGTGGGTGAGGACAATCCTTTCCGAGTGCCCACAGCACAGCGGTGCTGCTCCACTTCTGCCCCTCGCTCCCTCACCAGCAACGAAACCATCAGAAAGCGAGATCAGCATCTGGAACATCTGCACGATACACATGGGAAAATATTTACCCAGGAACGGCATTTCAGTGAGGGGAAAGGTTTGTGGGCTCCCACTGGAAGGTGGGTGAGGGCAAAGCCACAGGTCAGGGGTGGCTCAGGGATCCTGCTTCTGGGAGGAGGGAAGAAGGCTGATAGCAATGAAAAATCATATAGAGAGATATTGAAATAGATAGATAGATGATAGATAGATAGATAGATAGATAGATAGATGTGTAAATGGAAACATAATGGACAAGCAGCCTAAAGGAGAGGACCTATGGAGCAGACTGGTTCCCTCAGTGATGTCAGACACTGTTGGATGGCAAGGTAAAAGAAATCCAGCACCCACATAAAATGTGACTAAATATGTATTTATAAGTTAAAGCAGGACCATTCATGGTGAGTCTAGGTAAGTTTTGGGTTCTGTAATTGTTTCTGGCTATCCTCCATCAATGCAGGAGCATTTCCATGGGATACAACTGGCACGTGCAGCTCCTGTCCAGTTTAGGAGCACAGTCACTGTTTGCACTCCAGTCTTGTGTGCAGTATAGAAATGTCACAGAAATTAGCTCGGGCTGGCAAAGTGGAGTAGTTGGAAAATGTTCTTATAAGGAAAGTAACAAACACACTTGGCTGAAAGCTGCCAGTGTGGCAGTGCTGGTGCAGGTTCCCTCCCTGGCAGTCGGGGTACTGCTTTGCCTTGTGCCCCAAACCAGAAAGCAGCGACCCCACACTCAGGCCCGGTGCAGAGGGTGAGCAAAGGCCCTGCTCAGTGTCTGCACCTGGTGTTTCCATGGGGTTTTGCCTTCCAGGAGCAGGGCTGACCCTGCACAGCTGGTTCACACTCAGAGCGCTGAGATCTGACTCCCCAATCCTCATCTCCTGGAGTGGCCCCAGTCCACACCACACAGAGCACGGTTTGGGGTGGCTTTATGTTGTGGGGTGACTTACAGAGATCTGCTGCTGCAAAACCCAGCCTGGAGCCGCTGCAGAGCTCAGTGACACCTGCTGCAGGAATGCAGCTTTGTCTTTTGGGAGAGCAGCGTGTGTGGGCTGAGGGAGGGGAGGGAGGAGTGCGGAGCCAGGAGTGCCTCAGGAGGGGTCGGCGTGGCAGGGACCGCAGAGGTGCCTGATCTGCTGTTCCTGTGCCCTGCACTCCATTTCTCACCCTTTGCTTTAACGCCTATTCCTGTACCTTGCTGGTTCTCCCCAGCAACCTCCCTTGCTGGTTCTCTCCAGCAACCTCCCTTGCTGGTTCTCTCCTTGCAAGGTTCTCCCTTCTGGAGCTCTTGGCTTTCCAGCGGCTCCCGCAGGGCAGGAACAAGGAGCCGAGAGCTCCATCTCGGTGCCGGTCCCTTTCGGAGCCGCTCCCGCTGTCCGTGTCTCCGCTCTCAGGACGGGATTTTCCATCCCGGGGATGCTGCGGTTCCGCTGCTCTGCCGCCAGAGAGCGGACGGGCATTTCCATCGCCGCCGGGACCATCCCGGTGTCCCGGGACATCCCAGGACATCCCTGTAGCACCCGGGATCATCCCGATACCATGGGGACACCCCGGAACCCCGCCTCCGGGACAACCCGGTACTCCTGGTACATCCCGGTACCGTCGGGACCCCTCCGGGGCAGCTCCGGTGCTGCCGGGGTCCCTCTGGTACCGTTCTCTCTAGAGCACGTTTAATGCCCTCTTCCTCTTGCTCTTCTTTTTGAGTTATTGCTTTTACCCAATATAAAATTCGCATCTATGCCAGGGCACTTTGCTCCTGTCCATGGGTGACAAGTTCTTCTGGCCAAAACTTAAATTATTAATTTATTAATATAATATAATAAATATAATATAATATAATATAATATAATATAATATAATATAATATAATATAATATAATATAATATAATATAATATAATATAATATAATATAATATAATATATAAAAAAATATATAATTTAAAGGCTGTTTAAATTTGACTAAAATTATGGGTCTTCAGCTCCTGCAGCCTCACTCTGTGAGCAATGTGAAATGATTCCATTCCAGTCACATCTCCAGGAGGTAAGAACAGTTTGGCTCTATGCAGTTTGTTAAGACAATCAGTAAAAACATATTTAGCCTAATGGGTGAGATGATTTTACCTCAGCAGGGCAAACTCTGGTATTACCCAGTGAGATGGTCCCTGTGAGTGGCAGAAATGGCAGCTTCTTCCTCCTTCCACCCACAGTGATTCCTCAGCCAAGAGTGCAATTCTGGTGCCCCAAATTTTCTCTGTCTCTAATTTAGGTCTAGCTCTGGCAATCGGAATAAGCAATTTTGGTTTGGAAAAGTTCAACAGAGATAAAGACTTGTACTATGGGGAAGAAATTTAGATCACAACAACAAGGGGTCTGAACACTTATTCCTGCTTGATTTCTGAGATAAAAGGTGATGTAAGGAGGAACAGGAGTGGGAGCTCTTGAGGTTCTCCCTCAGCTCTCTGGGACACTGCTCACCAGCCTCTCTGTTGGGAATAACAAATAACAGCATCCCTTGATTCTCCTCCAAGAGTTTTGGACTGATTGCAGCAGGATTACACATTGTCCCTGGGTTACAAACATCCCCACAGAAAAACAGGATTATGTGGTCCTCTCACTTTAAACCAAAGGACTGGCCCATAAGATGAAAGAGACTTTTATTCCTGGAAATCTGGATTTCCTGAGGCCAGGGCTTAGCAGAGCTCTTGCAGTGGCGCTGGTGTAAGCTGTCCCCAGCCTGTCCCCCTGGCACAGGGCTGTGCTGGGCCACCAGGGCATTCCACAGCCTCTTCTCAGCCAGAATGAATACCCACAGGTCCCCCCAGCTGGTCCCACCCAGACAGGGATGAGGATGAGGTGAGTGAGGCTGTCTTTTGGCACCGGTGTGGAGGCAAGGCTGATCCCTTCAGAGAAACCAAAGCCACACCTAAAGAGTAATTATTTTTCTCTTCTGAGGTCAAGTGTACTGCATTGCCCATCTCCATGCAAAGTGAGGAGACATGGTGTGATGGATAAATCACAAAAGCAGCACTGAACATCTTTTCCTGTTTCCTCTCTGTCCTGTAACATTGACCAAGTGTTTTAATCAAGGCACATTCTCAGGGGATATAAATGAGCACAGCTCAGCTGCCTCCTGGGTAAAGCATTTATTTCCTGGGAATCTGGTACTGTGTCTTGGGTCCTTGTATTTAGCATGGGGATACAATTTTTTTTTTTGTGGAAGGATATTGAAATGTGCTGGTTTTTGTTATTAATTTAATATTATCCAATTATGTGATATTATAAAATTTGCAGATTCTGCCTTAAAGGTTTTCATCTCAGATTTGTGTATTACTTTGATACATTTAGATAAATATTGTAACAAAACACTCATTTACTCTCTCAGAAGCACTTTTATAATGGCTGCAGAGAGCTCTGTGTCGTGTGTTAATATTTTAAATTCTGTGTTAAAGAGTTGATCATAACTAAAGTAGGGAATATATTTTTCACTTAGATTCTTTTCATTGCAAGGTAGCAATTAGACTCAGCATACCAAAAATAGCACAGGCAAAAACAGTTGGGCTACTTAAAAAATGCCATGAGAGATTAGCAAAGTATACCTAGACACAAACCATATGCAGACAAGAAAGAACCAGGACAAATCAAAACAGTTTCAGCAGGTAAGCAGCCACACAGCAGCTTGTGTCAGATATCAAAGAGGCACAGACTGTAAAACAGCATCCTGCAGCTGCCAGTGGGTAAAAACTCTCCCAATAAAAGCTGGATCATCCCTCTGTGGTTTCACAAGCTGTCCTGGGCAGTGATTGCAAAATGGAGTTGTAAGCATCAAAAGGAGACTGGAGTCATCCTGAAGCTCATCCGTGGGTGTCCCTGGGATCCAGAGCTGAGAGTGCTGAGTGCTGGGCAGGGAGGGATTCCTGCTCCCCTGGAAGGTCTCCCTGGGTTCCTATCCAGAGCTCATGCACACACTGCGAGGTAAAGCCAGGCAGCATCAGGGCAGTTCTGCTTTCTTCTCAGCATCCTTGGTATGGGTGACATTCCTAATTCCCCTAATAATACTAATTCCCAAAGTAATACCAAAAATTAAGCTTATTGCTAAGTGATTAACACATGAAGTAAAAAAAAAAAAACCCCATAAACCCCATTTTTGTTTATGTACGCACACTGTAGTAATACAATAGGAGAAAAAAATGCTATTTATTGTTTATGTATTTGTCTAGCTTTCAACTATTTTAGCTTGTTTTCAGGAACCTTCAGATTTTCATTCCTGATGTAGGTGAGCAGCAATGTCTGGAGACAATTCCATGCAGGCAGGAAGAATATGCAGTGTGTTTGTTATGGAGATTCCTCTTGTTTGGTGGTTTCCCAGACTGGAATGGAGGTCAGTGACTTCCCAAGTGCAGGATGGTCTCTATTTAGGGAGGGGTTTTGTCACTATGTGAAACTGAGTGGTGGTTACAGAATTATTTTTTAATTTAAAATTTAATTAAATTTATTCCTCTGCCTCCCAATACCTGTGGGAATCCATTGGTGCCTGAGGGCAGCATTTCTGTGTTGAGGAAAGGCAGGCAGGGAAAATGTCAGGTGACTTTCAAGGTACTTGGAATAACTCAGCTGACCCTGGTGGAAAGACCAGGGCAAAAAGGTGGAAGGACCTGATGTACCTCAGGCTACTCTGACAAAGAATTGGATCACAGCCTGTGTAAATAAAGGTCAGCACAGCTGGAAATTCTGCACAAATTTGAGCAGCTTGGGCAGATGTTGCTCCAGCTCCGACAGGAGCAGGTCCCCAGTGCCTGGGGAGGTCTGGGACAGCCAGGACCACTCAGCTTCCCAAGGAAGATCCAAAGCCAGCACCTCCCTGGAGGCAAGAAGAGCTCTTTAAATGCAATTAGGACTTGGGTTACGGGCTGGCTTTGCTGTGTAATTATCAGCATTACCTCAGCATTATCAGCCCGGGGTTTCACTGCTGATCCCCAGGATAATCCTCACCCGTGTGACAGCAGAGGCTGCTGCTCCTCCCCAGCTCAGCCATCCCCTCCCACCCCACTGGTGTTTGCTGTGTGCTGAATTTTCTGCTTTGGTGAGCACATGGTGTGAGAATGGGCAAAAGAGGAGCCTCTCAGTTCAGCCACACCAGGGTAGAAGAATACTAACAAAAATTAGCCAAAAATATTTGTCTTTCCTGCCAATCCCTCTCAGTGATTTTTTTTTTCTTTTTCCTTCTTTTTCTCCCTCCAAGTTTCACACAAAGCTCTGTCTTAGGATTAGCTGTCTACAGGCAGCTCTTTGTATTCAGCTGAATTTAAGATTATGGCTGAGCCATAAAAGGGGAGAAAGGTGACACTGGAGAGTTTTCTGCAGCTGTAAATCCTGAAATATTCAGGCCCATGACAGTTTTGTAGCTGGCAAATGCTGAGTGAGGCGTATCTGGTCAACACTGGGGCCCAAAACTGGTTGGATTTCACAGAAGAACCTGCTGTGAGTCTCAGGTTTGGGGGGCATCAGATGCATTCAGAGATCTTTCAGGTCAGGTGATGAAATGCTGGTTTTATTTGCTGCTGTCTGCAGTGATTGCCAGGAGGTTTCACACTGCTCTCCAAACAGTCCTGAGCTGGTGATGGCTCTGGAGTGCTGGGATGTGCTTTGACTGAGCTGTAAGGACATGTGTGTGATGAGTTCAATCTGTCTGGAAAGGTTAAATGGGCTGGGGCTGTGCAAACCAGCCTCACTCAAGTTCCAGTTCATCACTGGATTGGTATTAAATTTTATTTACAGACACATGTATAATCCCTGGGTTTTGATTAACAGATCTTGAGGTGAAGGGGATCTTGAGAATTATTACCCTACCACAGGCCTCCCCCCTGGAATTTTTGTGCTGGAAATCATATTTATGCAAGTGAGCCTCATGCAGGCGATGAATTTTAACTCCAAAGTTCATGTCTTTAGTGTTCAGAGACAGGAAGGCAGCTTGAGATGTGGTTTCTCCCCATATCTAATGAGTGTTATTATGAGGAAATCTTCTACTGGATCAGATGCTTCCAATGAGTCTTTAAAAGGCTTTAGATGTATTTAACAGGGTACCAGAGCTCACCACAAACGGGAAGAGGAAAAAATTTATGAAGTCTGAGGCTTTGTCACCATGGTGACATCTATTTGAGTTTGGAAGCTGCATTAGTTTGAGCTCACAGATTTTTTCTTTTCCTGTCATTAAAGGCACGCCTCTTATCCTCTCTCAGTTCCCTCCTCCTTCTCTTCTTACCCCACAATGACTGCATTTAAAAACTAAATTTCCTTTCAGGGTAAAAAAAAAAATACACAGGATAAATTACCTCCATCTATTACTGCCTCCAGCAAGCTGCAGCTGCTGAGGTCCATTTCTAAGTGGACTTCATGTATAAAATGAGAGGAAAAAAAAATCTCTTTTCTGTGCCATGCAGTCGAACAGCTATGATCAGATATGTCCAAGTGTGAGAGGCCTTTAATGACCACAGGGCTGACCACATTCACCCTGCAGTCACTCCAGGATTAGGTGGAGCTCACAGCAGAGGTGGATTGGACCCAGGAAAGAGCACCAGTGGCCTTTTGGGCTTGCTTGCAGAGCAGGCAAAGAAGATCTTCAAAGGTTTGTGGTACAACATAACCTTGACTTCAACTCTAGCTTTAATGGCTGCTTGGAAGATGACAACGACCACACTCTTTGGGAATCTGTCATGGGGTGAGAAGCCTCAAAACCACAGGGCCCAAATCTAAGCAGAGATGAAGCCTGTGCAGCCCACACAGCTGCAGTGGCAGCTGTCAGGAGGATGCCAGAGCAAGCCCTGCTCCTGGCTGAGAGGCTGGAGCACAGCTTAAAGCAGAAAGGTTCCTTTGATGGGTGTCCAGGAGGGGTGGCTGCTTCCTTCCAGGACAAGCATGCTGTGCCTGGGAGAGGCTGATCAGCTCCCACAGCAGCCCTGCAGCCAGCATGGATGGGTGGTGTGGCAGGAGCCCTGATCCATAGGCAATGGCACTTAGGGAACGTGGAATTGATGAATTTGGGCGTTTGTTTGACTTGTCAGAGGGAGAAACCAAGCTGTGGTTGATGGGTAGAGGAGGATTGGGCTCATTCATTTGCTAATGGTTTTCTGGCCACTGGGAATCTTGGTCCTGAGCAGCAGGAATTCTGTCCTGGCACTTGGTTTTAGCAGGAGCTTTCTCCCCTGCACTGACCAGCATCACACATCACCCCTCCTCACCTCCATCTGTGCTCACAGTCTAGTTCACTCTCAGTAACACGTATTTTATTAAATTTGGCTGTGAGAATGTCACCAATTATGAAGGGGAAAGCAAGAGTGAAGGTTAGGGGGGAAAGGTGAAGGTTAAATTCAGACATTCATGAGTTTATGGGGCAGTTTGTCCTCAAATCAAAGCCAGGCATTCATGTCGAGCTACATAAACAGGAATAAACACTCATGTGAAAGTCACTTAAGGAGCAAAAACCCATAAGAATGTTTGCTGCAAAATATGTGCTTTCTTCTCTTTCCCTTCCCCTCCTCTTGGCCCCACGGAAAGAGATTGCTCAGAGTGTTTCCAGTATGGACAATGTGATGCCTCCAAAGATAAAAAGACAAAACCATCCCTGCCACAGACACATTTCATGCTCTGAGCCACTGCTGGCAGCTCAAAAAACAGCATAGGATTCCAGAGCCCTGGGGTTAGGGCACATCCCAGTCCTTCCTGAGGTGCCCAGTGGTGTTTTTCCTCTATACCACACTCTGTAAAGGTTTAGTTCAAAGTAAAGTTTTGGGAAGAAATGAAAAAACTGGTGAGAACAGTTTTTAAAAAGCAAATTAACCTCAGATCCTCAGCTACCTTTTATTTACCAAACAGAAGATGTTTCTCTGTGTGATACATTTCTCAAATTATAGGTTTCCCATTTCCTGGCATCCCAATAAAGTCTAGATGAATGATGAGAGAGTCTGCTGGGAGAATGAGTAAACATCTCCTACTGTCTGGAATGCAAGACGACTACTGTCTTATCCTTTGTTACAGGTTGTTAAGATAAAATTACCCTATATATCAACAGCACTGTCAATGAAATTAGAAAGGGCATTCTACCTCCACACTGCCCCCGAGGGTTTGAGGAGGGAGGAGGGAAGGCAGTTGTTTCTTTGTTTATTTTGGTTTTTCTTCTGCCGTGAAAGAAAGGAAGAAAAGGGGTTTGTTTTGGGTTGGGGGGAGAAGCTTTGTTTTGCTTCTTTTTAATGCAAATGAAAAAGAGGAGAAAAGCCAAGGAGAATGTGCGAGGCAGGTTTGGGTATTTCACTGACTGTGCAAGCAGGAGAGGGAAGAATTATGGTTTGATGAGAAATGTCCCCAGACAGGTGGTGGCTCCAGGCAGAGCAGAGTCCCCGAGCCAAGCACACCCCAGGGCTTTTGTCCCCATCAAGGGTGTGCTCTGAGCAAGGGCTGCTGCAAAATTTGTCAGCTGCAGTTTGGGGAGAACCCTCTTGTACATGCCTGTAATCCACTGAGCTGTCTGGAGTGTCTTTTATCAAATCTTGCTGCTGTTGCAGTTTTCCTGGTCTTTAGGGAGAAGATCTACTTCTGGATTTTCTGGAAATGTGAGTCTCACGAGTGTGCGCTTGATTGCCAAAATACCAGAAAACACTGCATACTCAGAGAAATCCAGCTCTCCTTGCAATTAGGCTGTATCACCAAAGTAATTACCTGGTTTACATTTGTTACATTAATTGTGTCTGCAGCTGTCACTGCCCTTGAACCCTAGAGCCATGAGAGTGGGATCCAAAACTTAAATCCCAATGCCTCTTTTCCATCAAAAAAATTGATTCTCTGTTCCAGACACCTTTCCCAGATGATCCCTAAGCTGCAGGAGGTGCTGGGCTGTGGTGGAGCTCAAGGGTTTCTTGGGGACGAACAGGGCTCTAGTGCAAGTCAAAGCCTCATCACTTCCATGTCCTCTCTTGTATCCATGTCAGCTTCTGTCACAATCTCATTCCTTTGCCTTTTCATTCTGTTTTTCCTGAGCACTTTGGATCGCTTCTTTTTCTTTAATTTTTAAACAAAGTCATTTATTCATTTTTCAAACTCAAACACTTCACAGTTAAAATATTTTCATTTTGAAAACAGAAAAAAAAAATTGACTGAAAACAATACTGGAGAAAAGCTGGGCATAAAATGCTGAACTTGGGTGAGAAATGCTCTTGGATTCACAGAGCATTCCTGAGTTTCCCCATCCATCTTGTGGCATGTCAGAAACTTTATATGTCACTCTCCTGCACTTACGTGTGTGTGTGTGCACATACACAGGAGAATTTTCTCTGACAGGCTGTAGGGTTTGCTACAGATTTTCCATCCCTTACCAAGTCAAGAAGAAAATATCTTAATGCTCTATTCACAAAACACTTTTGGCCTGTTTCCATTTGAATGTTATGCTTGTTTGCATAGGCAATTCAGAGGGGAGTTCATAAAACCTTGTTTTGCTTGAATTTGTGAATGTCTGCCCACTGCACGGTCTTAAAATGAAATTACGTTGGAGAAGGGGCTGTTTTGGGATGCATACGTTTTGCACATATCCTTTAAATAACTCAGATGTGTTTTCTAAGGAGAATGCTTTTCCTGTGCACTGAAGGCCGTGTTTGTACCACCTACAAATTTCTTCAGCTTCAAAACAGCACTGAGTAAACAGCTGAGGGCTTTGCCAGCTCAGTGTTTCCAGCACTTGGATCTTCCTGTTTAAGAGATCCCTCAGCAAAGGACGACCTCTTGCTTTAATTTTTGCTGCTTAGTTCCAGCAGAAAATCCTTCTCCTGCCTCCGTTCCCAGCCTAAATCTGTGATGATGGGGACAAAGCCTCTTCTCTGCCCAGCCCTGCCAGGAGCAGCCAGCCCAAAACGGATGTTTGTCTGCATTAATCAAACACACAAAATGTGCAACCTGAACTGTGTGCAGAAATGAGTGGAAAAAAGTGCAACCTGACCGCAAAAGTATTATTTTATAAATAAGGTCCTTTAGTAGTAGTTAATTGGATACACATTTTGCTGGATTCATGGAACATTAAAAACTATCATATCTGAATTGACTGACTGAGTTCATGTTACATCTCCAAATTGCCAGTGACCATTCTGCCTCACAACATCAGACCTTGGGTTCAGCAATCTTGCTCCAGGGCCTTTTTTAAGTACATGGTGCTTTTTTTTTCCCCCCCCTAATAGAGATTGATTTAGTGTATGTTTAATGGCCCCATAAATCACTCAACATGCCCAACTCGCATACAAATTCTGCCAAAAAAAAAGTTTTCAAGGAAGCAGATGCCTTGTTCGTGGAACCAATTTGCCTTGCTCTCTGCATGTGCACGAACCCACCATTTCAAGAACCTCCTTATAAAAATGTTCTGCTCTCCCAAGTCTGCACACTGGTCATTTTCTCTGGGGCTGCTTTCTTACCCTGCCAAGTTAAACTCGGGCGATTCCCCCGCTGTGCCCGTTCTGTTCGAGTGCCTTTTAGATCAGCAATAAATAAATTCATTGTGTGTCTCAACAAGGAGGAAGAGCTGGAGCTGGAGCAGCATTGTGCCTGCCCTTGTGAAGATCTATTGTGTGCAAAGCGGCGCGCTATCGGATGGCGTGGGTCATTTTTCATTACCCCACTGAGGATGCAGCTCAAAGCAGAGGATTATAGAAACTCATTTCCTTTGGTTAGGGGGAAAAAAAAAGAGTTAACATTCAATAAACTCGAGGGCTATGACGCAATGTGGCCCTCAGAACCTTCCGAGCAGAGCTGTTAATAGCTTCCTTTCCCAGGACGCGGGTTTGCCCCGCTCACTTATCGACTTTGATGCATTAGTAAAAGAAAATATCAACCCCTCATAACTCTCAGAAATGATACAATACATCACTTAAAAGTAAGCTAGGATCAACACATTGTTAACTGTTTGATCTCTCGAGTCAAAATTAATGATAGGTGTTTTGCACACAAAAAAATGAATGTTAAAAGCCTATTTAAGCTAACTAAAGACATCCCTACAACATCAGGGTTGAATTGGAGGTGATTTCCTGCAATGCAGCTGTTATAAGTTTATCAGTCTGCGGGTGGCAGTAACCAGTAATCATAACCAGATTGCAGAGGGGTGGGATGGAACTTATCTTTAAATAGAAGATCTATCTAACTAACTAACTACAGAAAGCTGGTTGGGAACTGAGTGCACGGTATTATTCACTAGAACACCCAAGGGTCTGGGAGAAGCCAGTTTTCTGTATATTTTAGAGAAATGAAATGATTCTGAAGGTTTAACTGCTAGGCAGGGAGAAACCAAGGTTCATAATGATTAACAGCAGACCTCCTGCGCTCTTGTACTTGCAGCATTTACACAATGATGATAGCTAATAAGAAATGGCATTAAGAAATGACTTCAACTTTCTCCACTGAGATGTTGCCATAGGCTGTTGATGAACTTTTAGCTCGTTCTCTTGTGACATGGAAAGGAAAGATCTGAAATGCAGCATATACTTCAAGCAGAAAAGTGATTGAAAAAATTCCAAGAAATCTCTGTGAAGAGCCAAAGAGAAGTGTTGCACTGTGAGACAATGCCTCTGGACAATTACAGCCTGTTAGTTTTAATGCAGCTCCAATTGCTTCCGTCTGCAGCTAATCTGACCACTGGAAACAGGCACTTTTGCAATGCCCTTTAATTTTTCTGATTTGTGTGTGGGCAGTATCTGTTGGTATTAATATGACTCTTTTCCGGATTGAATTAGAGAAAAGGGGATGAGCTTTCAAAGGAGCCTCAACTTTCTTTGAGAAACGTGAGCTGCAGAGGATCCACGTGGATGGGTTTGGTCTGCCCCAAGTGCCTGGTGTGCAAACACAGGAAGGAGGGACAGAGAAGTGCCAAGGATCCCCAGATGTCCCCAGCAGCACCCACAACCTCTTTAGCCGTCCTTGCTCCTGATTTTGCCAGATACTCCAGGTACTCCAGCTCCATCCTCAGAGCTGTGCCCACAGCCAGCAGGGATCCCCACAATTCCCAACTTTCTGGGCCATGGAGATCCACTATTTTCTGATGATGAATTAAACAGCTCATGAGTGAGCCAAAATCTTCTTCCATCCCTACATCAGACAAGTACACATTTTGTTTTTACACTGACTCTAGTTTGCAAGAGCCTTTCCCAGATCCAGCTCCTTCCCCTTGTAGGGATTGTCTAGTGCCTACACTTAAACCTGGCTTATGGAAACCACAGTTCCAGAGAAGCTCAAATTTGCTCTTTTTATGAGGAGCAGGCTGAAAAATGGCAAACATAAAGTTCTAATAAAAATGAATGTATTTTTAAAAATTCTTCACACAGCCTTCCTTCAAATCGTGCTGCAAGTTTAAACCTAAAATAATTCTTCCCCATGTCTGACATCTGTACGTTATTTATACAACACCTTTTTTCATAGAGGTTTTTTAATTATTATTCCAGAGGTGTTTTTCAGTTGAGAAAAAGGAAATTATTGATGAAACTGTAAATTTGAAATATATTTCAATTAAGACCCTTAGTCATTTCCACTTTTTGTTTTCCAAGCCTTACTCAACAAAACCTCTTAATTATTTCTCCATGGCGATGGGATCAGCTCACTCTGCTCCTGTCCCTGCGGGGCCCATAAAACCCTCAGCTGGCAGATCTGTGTGTGCAGCAGGCTGAGAGATGTGACACATCACAAATATCTGGAGAGGATAAATTTTCCATTGAACAAAGTATCAGAGAGGCCCCTGCCTTGCCTGCATGAGGACAGGTGGATGGGGGCCAAACACTTCCCGATTTTTTGACTTGCTGTGTGATTTCCCAGCTCCTGCTTTGGAGGTGACCCATTCCAGGCAGTCTGGTTGCCCTCATTCCTGTCTGCTCACTCCAGACTCCTCACCACAACCTCTGCCCCTTGCATGCAGTGCTTTCTGTCCTTTACAGCCCATCCCATCATAGCCATTCCTTCCAAAATCCTGCAAAATTAAAATTTTACAGGCGAGGAAACTGTGGCACTGGTGGGTGAGGCCTCCTGCACAGAGTTATGCAGTGGATGATGTGAAACAGAAACTAAGACTGCAGGTCCAGCTCATTCCATGTCATACTGAGTTATGTCTCATTAAAAGACAGAAATGAGAGTGGAAATTATCAATATTCAATACAGCAACTTTTGCCAGGGTAGGCTCTGAAATTCTCTGATGTGTAAATCAGTTAATTTATAGTAAGGGCTGTGTTAAGACATGGTGTGGTTTGCTGCAATCCTTGGACTCAGAACCCCCCTGTTAAAACACAGCCCTGTGCGGGTGTGGGAGGTGCTGCCCATCCATCTGAACTGGAGCAAGATCTCTCTGCAGAGAAGGGGGGACTGGAAAACAACCAGTTAAGTGGCTGGGGCACTGTCACCCAATCCCTGCTGCACTGCAGAGTGCTGGATTCCTAAATGTGGGACCCAGATGCAGAGGGAACAAAGACCACATGAAAGTGGTGCTGATCACCCGAGCTGTGGCTCTGAGGAAGATGCAGGAGTGTTTGGGAGGCTGACACAGGGCTGGGACAGGCAGCACAGCCAGAAATGGCTTTTGCAAGGCACATGTGAGGGGGAAAAGGTTTCTGTGCCTCCACCAAACCTCCTTGTGTGCAGCCTTGGGCATCTGAGACCATGCTGCACACCCACACACATGGGCAGGGCTCCCAACCCCTCTGCAGATGTGGGGCCCACTGACCTTCTGGAGCAGCTTTGGAGAGGACTGTTTTGGGAGCAACCCTTGCTAAAATGAGCCATGAGATGTGAAAAATCTACCTGTGTTACCCCAGGCTTTCCAGGGAACCAGTGGTTTCACTAGGAACTCCTCACTGCCCGGCTGGGCTTGTAAAACATCCCAAAACCTGCTTGGACACCCTGATTCTCTGGGCAGGGAGAGGGAGGCAAGACAGAGGCAGGTTCTGCCTAGTCCCCACAGTGATGTAGGGTAGAGAGTCCCCTTGCAGGTGTGTGGGTGGCTTCTTGTGGCCAGCAGAGGACTCAGACAGGCAGTGTGAGACCACAACCCACGAGGTGAAGGTGATCAGCAGCACGGGTGATTGCCAAATTAGTGAGGTCCTTGGGGCTGGAGCCTGGGAGAGGGGCAGAGAGAGGCTTCTCCATGGTTAACCCATAGCACATGGGGGAGAGACAACCTAATGTGCCTCCTAATTGAGAAGCTGATGGGTGAATTATCACCAAATGAGGTGAAAATCAGAAGTTCCCAGAAAGGACTGAGTTGTAGGGTTTTAAACCAGTCACTGAGAAGCTGAGCTGGGAGTTTGGTTCTGGGGCTTGATTAGAGAGGCCAGAGTTTGTTCTAAGGAGGGGAAAGTTCTTGTGGCCTCTGGTATTTTGCTAACTTCAGAAAGGAGCAAGTTCTCTTTTCCCTGGAAGGACAAAGTGCTGGTGCTACCTTGATGTCACAGCCTACTTCTCTTGAGAAGAGCTCATGGAAGAAACTAAAAAGGTGTCCTCTGGTACTGGAGAGGTACAATTTATCTTTTGTTGTCTTAAATGAAATGATGCAGTGGTTTGCAGTGTCTGAGAAACAGGTGTTTGGATTGATCACTGAACAGGCTGCAGCTTGAAATAGTGTGTGAATCCTGGTAGAGGAGATTCTGTGTCATGTTTATAGAGTTATGTTATTTTAATTATTATTCCAATGATTTATTTGCTCTGGCTTTGCCTTCTTTTTGGTCCTCACTAGGACTGGGGCTGGTTGTGACAGAAGCAATTGAGGCAGTGTCCTCACTTGTTGTAGCTGGCAAAATTTGTCTGCTGGCTCTGTGTGTGGTGCCCTGTTCTGCTGCTACCCACTCTGCTCCACTCACTGACAGGGCTGGGGGTGGTTCCTGCAAGTTCTTCACACTCTGCAGGCAAAATAATCTTGAAATTGTGAATTTTGCTGCCGTAGCTTGATCTGTAGGGAAGAGTGGATGTTGCTCTATCCAGGTTGGGAACCAAAAGCATTGCTTGGAACCAGGGGTGCAGAAACAAAGAATGAAGAGCTGCTCTGCTTTTGGAAGTTGGTTTGCTCTTGTCCTGAGGACAGCAGAGCTCAGCCTGCAGCTCTGGCTGGAGGGACTCTGAGCAGGCTGATCCCAGCTTCCTGAGTGACTCTGGCTTGTTGGAATAAGCTCTCCTTTGATCTGGCAGACAGAAGCCACAGCAGCTGCTGTGCAGTGGATAAGGACAGGCACTCTCCAGGCTGATGGAGTTGGAGATTAGTGCCCAGGATGTTGTGCAACAGGCGAGCTCTCCCACCTGCAGCTGGGACAGGGGTGGGGAAGGGACCTGTCTGCTGTGTACCAGGGCTCAGGTGGGATGTAAATGGATGAGTTTCTGCTTTGTCCTTCTCTGCTGTGCACCCACAACTCCTTCCTTGTGCAGGGACTGGGGAGAAAAGCTGTTCTTGCCAGTAAAATGTGTGAGCTGAATCTGGAAGCTGCTCTAAAGACTTTTTTGGTTGGTTGGTTTTTTGCCTTCTTTAGTGGAAATTGCTTGGTTACAAACTCCTCTCTCACAGTTTTTTAGCAAGAAGTTCCTAACATTTATTATTCCAAATAGACTCACTAGAATGCTTTTTTGACTTAAATGTTGATTTGATTTTGTGAGAGAGGGTGATGTGGCTTGTGTGGCCCTTTGTGTGTCACACCTTTCTGGACACCTGGGGATGTTGTGAGCTGGCAGCTCAGTCCCCTGTCAGCAATGCCAGCTCTCTGTGAGCAGCAGCCCTTGGACCTGGGGGCTGCCAGAAGTGTGGATGAGACTGGAAATAACCTTTGCCTGTAGTCCAAGGTAGCCAGGAGTGGTGGTGGACATGACTTCACCGTGCCCACTGCTCAGCATGAGTAACCAGTTCCATGCATTTCCATGCCAACCATTAATTTCCAGATGCAATGACTAGCACGGTATTTTCCATTTCCAGATTGTGTTTGTACTGGCATGATTTAAAATACTTTGTAATTACAGTGGTTCCTATAGTCGAACTTCTAGAGCAATGCAGGGTGCTTAGAAGTTCTTCTTCAACCAGCAATTTTGGTAATGACAGTAATTCATATAATCTATCTTTGTGGCTTTCAGAAATATAGGCCTTTTTTTAATTTTTCAGAGATGTAGCCCTATCTCTATATATAGCTCAGTAGATATCTGGTATTCTGGATGTGTTAAGACAAACTCCACTGAGGAATTCCAGTCCCATCACCACAAACTTTCTGATGTTGCTGCTGCTGTTAATGCAATTGAGTAAATGGCAGAAGAAAACGGAGTGGGGAGGGGGGATATGGCAGTTTCCTCCCAAAGATGAGGAGGCCTCAACAAAAACAACTTCAGGCAGCAGTGGAGCTTCATTTTGGCTGACAACTCACAGCACAATAAGCAGTTTTGGCAGCCAAATGTGACAACATCCTACTGAACAGGGAAAACCCTTTAGTTTGGGGGAGATGGCTGAATCCCAAAGCTGCTCTCATTTACGGGTTTAGAGTAACAGAGACACTTCTAAATTACTTGAGGGAGAAGCTGCTCAGACAGATCAGAGGCAGACATCTCCCTCCATGTGCAATTAGATGTGTTGCCTCCTTTGAGAAGGGGCCAAAGCAAATGGGAAGCAGCAATTAAGGTAGACAGCAGCAAGGAGGACCTAAAGTACAGGGCACAGTGTTTATCAGCTGTCACTGCACAGAAAAGGTCTTTCATTTGACTGAGGAGGGAAGAGCTGTAGCTCAGCATTTTTGTGAATTGATTAACTGTTGTTTTTCCCAGAAGATTCTCATATGTGCTGGATGGGAGGGACAGATGTTGATTAAATGTAAACTTCTCTGCAAGTGCGTGTGTGACCTCTGGCATGTTGTTCATTCACACTCCCTGCAGAGGCAGGGAACAGAGCTGGGGAGGGTTTTCCATGCCTCTGTCCAATTAACCTGTGTGTTTTCAACCAGAGGCTGACAAAACTGGGGGATCCTGAGCCTAGAACAAGCCCCTGAGGTCCCTATTCTCATACTGGCAATAAATCACTCCAAATAATTTGCTTTTTTAGCTGTAGCAGCAGTAAATGCAGTCTCTGGTATGCCAGGGTCTGACCTAGATGGTGGCAATCCTTGGGATCTGTCCCACCTCTCCATTTGCTGAGAGTATTTCAAGAGGAGGCAGGTGAAGGACGGACTGGATCCATCCCTGGTCTTCCACCTCTGTTGATAAAGGGAAGGAGGACACTTGAGGAGTCACCAGGGTATGTCTGACACATGGGCTGGAAATGAAGCAAAAGCCACTCCAGTATCCTGCAGTGCCAGCAGAGATGTTTTTCTCTTCATTTTCTGAGAGGTGCTGCAGCAGAAAACCAGATCTGCTTCCTCAAAGACTGTCACTCCCATCTGGAGAACATAATATTTGACCCTGTGGGCTTAATTTGCTGTCAATCTCCCCCAGCTCCCAGGAAGGAGTTCCATCTCCTTTTAACTTGAGGCTGTTGCCTCTTGCCCAAAAATCAGGTTTCTCAAGGCTTGTTCTTGAGCCAGATGAGAAACATGAAATAACTGAATGCAAAATACAAGCATCTTCCTTTTTAACTGCCATCAATAAAAACCTCTTTGAAGAGGAAATGCTTAGCAAGTGTTAATTAATAGGACTGTCATTGTGACTCCACATTGCCACTGCAAAGTGCACTGAGTCACTGGAGACACACGTCTCTTTTTGGCTGTGATTTTTTTTTTTTTTTATTGAGCATCTTGTTCTCAGCTGCTACTAGAAGCAGGAAATCTCTCAAAGCTGTGAAGAGCTGATCCAGTTTGTGCCTTGAATTGGTTATGCTTTTCCACCTACTCCCATGAAGAAGTGCCTCTAGCAGCTCTTGGAGGGGGCTGCTGCCATTCCTGGCCAAGGAGGAAGTTTCAGGGCTTTGGGACCCCCTGTCTCTATCAAGTGTGGTCTAAGCACATCCCCACTAATGTAGACTATGAGGAGCTTTGTTTTTTCCTGCTAACCAAAAATACTTTTTTTTTTTTTTTTAAATATCTGGAAATAAACAGTTACATGATCCACTGAAATTCATAACAAAGAACAAATTGAATCCTTCATGCTGTGTAACAGCCATAAATAAAGGCTTTATGGCTGAGAAGTTGTAGGCAAAGCTCCAGCAAAATCAGATTTATTCCCTCCCCACCCCCTGCACTATAAGTCTCTGGAAATGGGGGTTCCAAGGGCTGTTCTGACACAACATTAACTGCAGCTTCTTAAAGCAGACTCCCTGCCAGTATTTACAGTTCACATTCTGTGCATGGTATGTGTCTATGTAACTGCACCAGCTTTTACAGTTGATTTCTCAGTAGTCATGTGAAACCAAAACAACTCATGGGCTGAACTTGGAATCACTTGTGCATTTTTCTGATTTAGAATAAAAAAAGTCTGCCTTGGTGTTAGGGGAAAAAGATCTCCTGGTTAAAGTTGCTCCGAGTTGATGGTGGCCCCAATCTCTGAGTGTCGTGTTCCTTCTCCCCAGAACCACTGGCTGGGTTTCTAGGGGAACCCTGCAAGATGGATTTCAGAACTTGGTTGTACGATTGAAAAGGCAGGAGCTGCATTCTTTCTTCTCACAAAGGCCTGACCCTACCTCTACTCGCTGTCTCCTCTAAAATTTACCCCTGAGGTGTCATGAAATCCATCTTTGGAGTAATTAACCTTGGAGTAATCAACTCCTAAAACTGCAGTTCAGCCAAGTCATTCCCTGTTAAGGAAGAACAACTCATTTCAGTGGATTTAAGAGCTGGTTTCTCACTTCAGGAGCCAAATACAGGGCAGGAGTAGCAGTAGATCACTGTGAGAAATGGATAAACAAATCAGAAGCAAAGCTCCTCACATGTCTGTTCTGGATCAGCTGATATCTTGGTTTGTTCTCCTTTCTTGTGTGCTTAGTATGTAGCCTAAGATAGAAGCTAAAATGAGGAATTTGTTCTCATTAAGCAGCTGCCCAAATCTCTCTTTTTGAGGAGTCTGAGGTGGAAGATGTAGAGCCACTCACTGGTCTGCTTTTGTCTACAGCTTGTTTTAAACACTGAGCAAAATGACTTAAATTGTTGGGACCTGAGAAATGATATCTTTGAGCTCTGACCCCTCATAACTGAATCCAGACACTCAATGTCTCTGCTTCCACATATTTTATATGAAGCACCTGACACAGCAGCAACAAATAGCATGGGAATAAATCCAGCAGCCTGCAACAGTTCTCCTTCATTAGCCAAGCCAAAGGTCACCTGGCTGGTGTCACCATCGGTGTCTGGCCACTGCTGGGGCTACTGTCCACTCTGGACCTTAGTGGAGAGATCATGCAATGGGAGGGAAGGTGGGGAGCCAGGTCAAAAAGCCTCTGTGGTCTTTTTTGCACTCCACAACCACAGTGGCATCCCAAACCTGCAGTGCTGCTCTGGAAGTTGAGCACAACCCCAACGTGCTGGGCTGGAGCCCCAGGTGCTGACACACTAAAGCACAACAGATCCGCTGAGCTCCTGGCATCCCCTCCTTTCTTCTTAAGAGCTTCTTAAAATAAGCCCATTAGGCCCAAGTTATCAGCAGCACAGAGCTGCTCACTCAGGAGTCACCTCAGCTCTGAGCGTGGTTTTAATTACGGGCATGGAGGCTGCACTGGCTACAGCCACTCACCCCAGACACAACTGCTCCCCTCCCCAAATTACTGCTGACTGGCCTGGGGTTGGGTTTTATTGCAGACAAGCAAGCCAATTCTTTGAGGGTGAGGTTAATTCAAGCAGCCCCATGTAGAGCTTTAGCCTGCAAATGGTTAAATGCTTAACCATGCCTGCAAAAGCTGCTCAAATGCAAAGTTGTCTTTCTAAGGGTTTGTGGGGCTGAGGCTGAGCCCTCTTTTTTCCTCCCAACATTCCCCAGTACCTTTCACTGGGGGACAAAAGTGTAAAGCTGATGAATCTGACAAGCCATAGCTTGTCCTGTTTTCCTTTTAAACGCAAAGCCAAACTTAAGCTGTGTAAAGATTGTGCTGTCTTCATTTATGGAATCAATTCATACATGAGGATTCTGTTGGAGAAAATAGCAGATTTATCCCAAGGTGGTAAACCTCACAATACTGAGAAACAACTTTCCAAATTTTAAAATTAAAAAGTCTGTTCCCATTGCTTGGTAAATGGGCCCTTGGAAAACCAGCTAGGAAACAAATCAGTGTGTTAAACCTGCTGCTCTAAACTTCTGGTCTTTCTCAGCTGCTGATTTAGGAATACAAATTCCACAGCATTAAGCAGAAAAAGGGAATAGATATTTTCATTTAAAACAGAGTAACTCAAAGTGGCCATAATAACCCATTTCTGTTGCTTTTGTACTTGGGTAATGAGTGACTGTAGTATAAAGTGCTCCTAGTTTTTGCCTCGAGGTCTTGTCAATCATTACCTGATAAATAAAACTTCAAACTGGTTCCTTTTAGCTTAATTGGGCAGAATTTCTCTCTGAAGTAAGGTTGGATACTGAGAATAATGTGTTTGTGGCAGCAGTGGAAGTCAGCAGGCAGGGTATTTGGATGGAAGCATACAGAGGATGTGAACTCTGAACTCAAAAGATGAGTCTGTGGGGATTGTTATCCAGAAGTATCTGTTCCCATTGCTGAAGGACTGAATCCAGCAGCAGAGGGAATCCTGCAGCCCCTGGCCATGCCCTGAGCTGTGCTTGTGCAAGCTCTGCTGTCCCTCTCTGGTTTTAGGCTTTACAGCTGACACTTCCATAACAATCAGGAATCTCAAAATTGCACTAAGGCTTATTTAAATCATTATTTTTTATTATATGAACACTGGCAGCAACAGAGGCAGTTTCCTGCATAGGGACAAAAGGATTTTGTTGTCAGTACTGGAACAGATCTGAAACAGCTCAATTAAGCAAACATAACATCCTCAAAGTTTGGCCTGAAAGGAAGCTAAAATAACTGTTCTATAAAATGTTTTAAATGTGCTTTAAAATGTCATTACTCAGATAAATCTAGCTGTTTGGAAGCTTGTTCACCAGGGTTTTATGGCCCTGCCAGTTTATGGCAGTGGATGTATTCATGTCAAGAATTCCTCTTCCAGAACAGTAGATGAGGAGACAAAGCCACAGGAGTGCTGCAGACCAAGGGGAGGCTGCAACCAGCTTGGGAATGGAGTTTTGGCTCCTAGGCTGGGAGAGCTGCTCCAAAGCACATCCAGCAAATTGTGTGGATTTGTGGCAGAGCTGGAAACCAGCAGATATTTCATGGCTGGACGTGTTGAATTCATGGTAAAGCTGTTGTTGGCTGCAGAACTGGCCCTGTAAAGCAAAAATATTTATTTTATTCTTTCTCCCCTTTGCTGGCACCACCCCTGCCTTACACCTAAGTGAAGAGAATTGGGACCATAATGAGAAATACCAAAGGACCCTCCTTCTAAAGTTAGTCCAGGCCTACAGAAGCTGAGTAGGTCTCGTTTTACATCAGTAAAGGTCTTTCCAGTGATGCTTTCCTGGACTCTCAGAGCAGTGCACAAAGCAAATTTACTTATGAATTTGTAATTGCTCGTGGAAGATGGCAGATTAACTCCCAAATGCTGATGATTTAATCCTTTGGCCCAGCAAAATATATCTATGTAAGCTGGCACAACTCTGCTCACAGTTCAAAGAAAACAAGAACCCCAAAATTGCTGTTGTGCCCTGAAGATATAATGCTCAGTTAATAGAGGGATTTAGACCATTATTTTTTTTAGCTGCCTCCATACCAATGCAGTGTGGTATCCACAGTAGGAAACCTCATGCCAGCAGCATCTCTCAAATATGCTAAAACAATCTAAATTAGAAAATGTCAGCTTCTTGGCTGATGTTTCTTTGGAGTTTCTTTCTTCCTTTCTTGTGCCTCTATAATTTTATTGGGATGACTAAATCTCTGAACTATGTTAGCAGTAAACAGAACTAATTTACCCCCTGCTTCTTTGAAACAGCTGCTGACAGCTGCACTATAATTCAATCATGGATCTTTGCAGCACAGACTGCAAAACACATCCATATTTTTGCTATTCTTCCCTCCCTGTTGTATTTGGACCGAAGGAGCTGCCCCGAATAATGACATGTGACAGTTTTGCCCGTACATAGAGACTGAGCTGCATGAAAACAGAGGCTCCAGATGAAACATTGTCCAGCCAAAAAAGTTCTTTGAATAAGAGTAGAATAACCACACAGATACACAATGTTGTCGGGATATCTTTTGTAAAGTTGCAATGATTTATTTTACTAGTTTGTACAAAAAGTCTTCTGACAACTGCTCTATGAAAAGAACCAGAAATGTGTATGCATTTTTGCCAACTGTTAATAAATATCTTCTTAAATAAGGAAACAAATGTGTTTAGGAACCCAGAATAGTTTTTCCTGCATGTGATTGAAAAGGAATTCAGAGATGGAAATAAATAATTCTTCTTCCGCTTGTGACGACTATTTACACAAAAATGTACAAACAGTGAAGCTGATGTTGAGCCTAGCAACAGAAATCCTGTTATTATGCTTAAAAACAACAACAAAAAACCAAAACAGAAACAATCCCCACATAATATTTAATATATGAGTCCTATACAGCAAGACACCGTGGTCCAAGTTAAAAACGCAATACACCAACGCAGTGACCACCAACACTGAAACACCCGCAAGAGAAAACTAATCCTTGACTACTAAATAGGGGAAGTTCAGGCATGATTAGCTTTTAACTTTCTAGG
This sequence comes from Hypocryptadius cinnamomeus, assembly GCA_013400635.1. Classification (NCBI taxonomy): domain Eukaryota; kingdom Metazoa; phylum Chordata; class Aves; order Passeriformes; family Zosteropidae; genus Hypocryptadius; species Hypocryptadius cinnamomeus. The sequence goes on along the minus strand of VYZP01014391.1, from coordinate 17,207 downwards.
CAGCACCTTCACTTCCTTTAGGAGGTTTATAGAAGCACTGGTGTGTATAATATGTATGCAATGTCAAAAGATGCTTCCTCTCTGTGTGATCTCAATTCCTCACTCTAACCAGGGATGCACTGAGGGCAGGTTTGGCTGGTCATGGTGGATGGTGCTGTCTGCAGGCTCCACCAGAGGTGGATTTTTGGCTTCAGCTGTTGTCCTGCCATGTGGCTGGCTGTGTTTGCCCAAAGTCTCCCCATGGGGAGGTTTGCTGCAGTCCTGCCTGTGGAGTGTGCCTGCTGCAGCCAGGCTGCTTCTGCAGATGTTGGACAGGTCTAGGGGTACGCCAGGCACATCTGGCAATGTGGCAGCTGCTCAGCAAGGCCCCCATCCAAAACCAACCAGTGTTGTGGATGGGCTTCCCCTTTCCCATCAGCCTAATCCTGCTACTGAGAAAACTGCTGGGAAAACACCAATTGACTGAAATGAGATGAGAATTAGGCCATCAGAAACAAGTTTCCAATTTATTTCATGGACAGTAGGGATTTTTTTTTTCCTTTGCTTATTCTTTTTAAAGTGAGGCATCTGGTCTGGATTTGATCTGTGACTTAAAGGGAGAAGAGCAGTGAGTGAAGTCCAGAATTTCATTTATCTTCTTTCTCTAACTCTCCTCTAAGGCAAGACATGGAGCCAAGTCCCTACTGTGGCTGCATGGCCCCATCTGCTCACTGAGCAGAGACCCATCTCCAGGGATTTGTGATGTCCTGGACCCATCTGTTGGAGGTTTAGCTTTCTGAAGTTTGGAGATTTAGAGCTGGGTGTGCTGGACATGGTGTTTTATTGGGCATTATTTTCTTTTTATCTCCCTGGTGAAATTTATACCAATCCTGCTTTGGTGCATGCCAAAGCAGGGGATTGGTTTGTGATTGGTTACTGCAACTCTGTATTCTTCTTTGCAACAACTTTAATTGAGCCTTAATTACTTAAGTGTGATGTTTGTGTAACCTGTGACTTTAAAAGAAGGAAAAAGAAAAGCCTTGAGGGGACATTTTCTTGATTCTGGTTCCAGCTTCTTGGTGGCCCTTGAAGGGGATTGTTGTGGGTTTTTTGAGGTGAAGCCAAGAGAGCAGGGGGTTTGTCAGAAACACTGGCACCAGGAGGGAAGGTTTCCCAGCTTGTTCCCAGTCTGTGTGGGGCTGAGTGTACATCCCAACTCACAGCACCTTCTGACTTGAGTCTCCATGTTCTTGGAAAAGGGCTGGGGCTTGCTCCCTCAGGGAAGTCAATGAACATTTTCCACACAGCAGCAGGATCTTTAGTTACAGCTCTTACAGTAACTGCTTAGGACACCCCAGCTAAACGTCAGGTTTAATCCCTGTTACTCAGCATTTTGCTGCTTTCCTGTTTCAAGTTCATAGCAAATTGAAATACCTTCTGGCTGCTGGAGGAAATTTCCTTCCTTGTTGACAGAAAGAAGTACACCCCAAAATTCTTACTCTTTGAAGCACTTTTCTTCAGCTCTTTTGCTTGCCAATTGATTTTTTTTTTCTTAGCCTAATCTGTCCTTTGAATTTGTGTCAATCCACATCCAGCTTCTGCTACTGTAGTTTAAAACTGGAAGTTGCATATAATTAATCCTTGGTTTTGCCTATGAAATTGAAGCAGAGAGATGGAAGCAATAATTCTCTAACAAAATACCTGTTCACTCCAGGTATATTTTGTTCACTTATTTTATTGCAAACCGTGTTACAGGAACTACACACACTTATTAGTCACAGCACAGTCTCACCTTGGATAGATTATTACTGTTTTACTCACAATCAACACTGGTGAGTTTGCAATCTCCAGAAAGACTCATTTGCAAAAGTATGTACTGTAGGAGCCAATTTTGTAAGCAGATTTGGTTTTAAACGGTTTCTCTGGCTTGTTTCAGTTTACAAGCTCATTGTCTGTAATAAACTAAAACAAAATGTGTTCAAATGCCTCTTTAGATCCAGAAACTGTTCCATTGTCTGAACTTTCAGAGGCCTGGTCCTAAAATGGTTTGGGACTTTTTTCAACCCATGGCTGGAGCACCAGCCTTTCCCCCAACCCCACACAGCCACACAAACCCACTCTTTACAAATAACTTCTTTTTCTTTCTCTGTCCTACAAATCTAGTGGCAGCCACATGCTCGTACCACCATGTTCCTGTATTTTTTTAAGATAACATTGGAGCTGTCATCAAAATAGAGCACTGAGATGGCGTTGAGTTGTGTAGGAGCACAGCAGGGTTTCGGCACAGTCTCTGGGTTTATAAAGTGAACCTGGGGAGTGAAAATAGAGGAATGTTAATATTTACTTCTCCTCTCTCCTCCCCCCCATATTCTTCTTTCCCGGGCAACCTTCTGCCTGTCCCATACCCTCACTCAGACAATAGCTGAGCTGTGTAACTTTGGGATGCACTGATTCTCAGCCTGACCCCAAATCCACTTTGGGGGCAGCACAGAGTGGATCCTTACAGAGTTTTCCCAAGAGGTGCTGACAGTGGGTCTCGTGTCTTGCTCCTTCCTTCCCATGCAGTGGGACTAAACCCCCATTGCAATGTCTATCACAGGGCCCTTTCAAACTAGAGGGAGCCTGGTACTGCCTGCAGCAAAGACAGGGTCATTTCTGGCCAGGTACTGCAAGCACCTTGAGAGCTAAGGCAGATCCTCCTTCCCCTGTTAGCTCCCCTGTTGTGTATAAATTTATTTCTGAGTAGCACCTGTGAGATGTTAGCCCGTGTTAGGAGATAGAGTGCACCTACCAGTGTCTGTACAATGGCATGGTTTGTAGCATTCATGTAGGAGTTCAGGGGGAAAGCACATTCTCCTTCACAGTAATAGGCAGCATAGCCCTCTGGAGCGATGATCCAGTCCTTGATTAAATTGGAGCCATTAGATTGTGGAGAAGGACAGAAATGCAGAGAAACAAAAAGCCAACCAGCACATAAATCTAAACATTCACACATCCATGCACAGTTACAGTGGCCTGCAAAATAAAAATCTGGCCCCCTGGCCTTTCCAAAGCTCTCTCACAGGCCTCTAAAGTGCCTGCTCTTCCTGCAGGGACACACCCCACATTGCAAATGTGCCCACAGAGCAGCTGAACATCTGGGTTCAGTTGTTTATCCATTCAGCAGTGTCCTGGCTGTCCACGAGGATCACTTCACCCAGCCACACAATGCAGACACAAGCTTTCAGAAAGGAAAATAGCTTTAACCAGGTCTAAAAAAACTAGGTGGATGAAAATGGAGAGCCATTTGTGCCTTCAGCACTGCCAGAGGACGTGCAGGGCCACAGCTCCTCAAAAGGACCTGACTGTGTTGAGCTTCCAGCCAGTCTCCCCCTAAACATTTGTATACCCAACTTAGCAGAAGCACTTAAGCATGCTAAAGGCTGTAAACAATATTTTTACCCTTCAGGATGTAAAATAAAAAATCTGTTAGTGGCTGGATCTCACTGCAGCAGTTGATAAATGATGTGCCAAGGCACCCCAGTCCCAGCCTGGCCACCCCCAGCCCTTACCTGCCACCCCAGGTCCCTGAAGCTGACGTAGAGCTCGTGTTTCTTGCAGGCCTGTCGCTGGTCACTGCTGCTGTTCTCTGTGAGGGGACAATGGTGGCCATGAGTTTGGGCAGCCCCAGCTCCCTCAGCAGGGAGTGAAGCATTGCTGCTCATCTGGTGCACTTACAGCTGTTTTTTTAGGTGTTTTAGTCATATAATAATGGCTGGGTTCAACATATATGAAATGCACATCTGGGTTTTTTGTGCAAAGCCAATAAAGTAGGGTTTTTATCTTAATGTTTTTCTCCTGGACTTCCTCTGACCTCCTAATACCAACACACAGATTACTCTGATTATTGCCTATACATAAAAAGAGAATCAGTGCAGTTTTAAAGTTTTGTCCATCCTAGACATATAACCTGAGCTGAAGGCCCAAGCAGAAAGAAGGGGCTCAGGAAGAATTTCATTACAGAAAGGGTGGTCAGGCATTGGAAGGAGCTGCCAGGAATGCAGTGGAGTCCCCATCCCTGGAGGTGTTCAAGGGACTGGACGTGGCACTCAGTGCTCTGGGCTGGTTGACAAGGTGGGAGTTGGTCAAAGGCTGGACTTGATGATCTTGGAGGTTTTTTCCAACCTTAATGATTCCCTGAAAATATGATTGGAAGCTCTGTTTTCCTTTTCCTTCTGCTCTTCACAACCTCTCCTTCCACTCAGTGAGGCACTCCCAGAAGCAGCTGGAATTTGCTGCTCCCTCAGCAGAGCCAGCCCTGAGCTGTGGCTCCTGCTGGGATCCTCATCAAGGGCCTGTTCCTCTGAGCTATCACATAATTAAGCCACATTTCCATTTCAAATGCCTGATGGAGTTTTCTTCCAAATTAGGAAGCACAGCTCCCCCCAGAATAGCCATGGTTATGCTGAGAATGAATGGGTTTTCCTCTTCTATGCAAGAATTTTGGGACTACTATGCTTTTTAGGGGCTAAACTTAAAATCATGAGCCCTGAAAATGAACAGCATTTGGATTCAGATACACTGATCACTTATCACTGATTACTGATTGTTTTAACGTAATTTTCTTCCATTTCAAAAGGAGAATTTATTTCATATGGGAGAAAAGGAGTTTTTCTCGTTAGGTGCTTGGGGGGGTATTTTTAAAATTTGGATTAAGAAATCCCTCAATCCAACATGGCTTCAAACCAACATTCTTTCCCCTGCCATTTTTGGAGCAACCCTAACCCACACCGTTTCAAACCAGTGGTGGACCAAAGGGACAACAAACAAACAACGTGGGAAAAACCATTCCCACATCATCCCAGAGCCAGAAACGTGGCCCCAGCCAGCTGTGCTGTACCTGCAATGTTGGAGACCCGGAATGCCTCCTGGTTCTTTGGTGTTTTGGATCTGTTCTGGCTCCTCTGCTTGCCCCCCGTGGAGCGGATGCTGCGCAGGTGCACCTCGGTGGCCTTGAAGAAGGCCACGGTGAAGGGCTGCTTGTTCTGGGGGCCGTGCCTCCCGATGAGCCCAGCCAGCTTGGGGTTGATGCTCTGTCCTGCAAGCACGACACACTGGTGAGGGGCCCTGCAGCAGCTTTGCCAGCAGCCAGGATAACTCAGGGCAGAGCCTGCTCAGGGCACTCCTGGGAATGCCATCCACCGTCCAGAGACCTGGGCTTAACGGGCAGAGCTGCTTCTGACAAGAGCAGCTCAACACAGCTAGCTTCATTTTATATCTGTGTGTAAAAGTTACATTAACTTCTCCTATATAATTGTTTTACCCCAAATCAGCTTAGCATTAGCTTTTCCTGCATTCTTGAGAGGGGTTTCTTCAAGTTCACCAACCTATAATTTGAAGTGATCCTATAAAAGGAGCCATAAAACTCAGCCCATAGGAACACTAAATTCCCACTGGAAGGTTATTAGCTTAAAATAAAAATGCCTTGTATGAAATGCTGATAGAGTTCCAGATATACCTCAGCTGAGAGAAACAAATGTTTAGAGACATTTTGCTTGTTGCTGCATCTTGCCACCGCCATACCTGATACCTTTGTACAAAACTCTGATTATCATCCATGATAATCATCATGATTTCATCATCATCCTTCATCTTGGGCTTCAAAATAATTTGATTTTTGGTAAAAGACAATTAGTAGGTTTCTCTGTAGAATTAAATCAATTTTTTACAAAAAGGGCAAGGAGAGGGTGGCAGTGGGAAATTTAATGTTTCTCCTTGTTGCTGTCGAGGGATGTCTGGGTGCTGCTGTGCAATGCAGAGGTGACATCCAGGATTATTCTGTCCCAAGCTACTAAGTGCTGCTGCTAAATCCAAGTTATGGTTTTGTGATCCTTTTGCTAAGGCTACAGCTGTGCCTTGTCAGCCACAAATCAAACATGCCAAAGGACAGCAGACACTGTCCTGGAGAAGCCCTGCAAGGCTACCTGGTCAGGGAGAGTGGGACAAGGGCTTTCAGTTCATTTATTTTGTATGATTTTTTTTTTTAATAGACTGTATTTGCTTCATGATTACAAATCATATAAGAGCAGATACAAAGGAAGGTTGGGAGTTGATTTATTTTGGTATTTGACTTCACTTAAAGCCTTGAGGATTGCCCAAGCATAAAGTGTTGCATCAAAATCCTGCTGTATTTACATCATATGATATTTTGTGCCTCCCCTGGCTGTGAATCATGAAACAGAGGCCCTGATTTCTGCTGGGGTGTGACACTCACCATCAATGCCTTCCACAGAGAGCTGCAGGCCGAGGTTGTGCTGGGGATTCACCACCCAGTGGTTACTGGTCGCGGTTATGTCGAACACCAGCCACCCTTCCTCTGCAGCCCAGATCGTCCTGGAGTCCAGCAGGAACAAATCTGAATCCCTGAAACAAAAAAGCAGAATTCCCAGTTTGCCAGAATTTCCACTGGAGTCTCCACAAAGATCCTTTAAGAGTGCATGGGGTTGGGATTTCAGCGCTAGGCGAAGCTGGGCTGGTCTGTGCTCCCCTCCAGTCACCCTCGGATGAAACTTCTCTTCTTCTCTTTTATTCTCTTCAAAAAAGGGAGGATGGGTTGAAGCAGAGCTGAGCTGGTGTGGGGTTACTTTGCTGTTAACCTTGAGCTCCTGATGCAACTTCAATAAAACGCTTGCCAGGCCCAGATCTGCAGAATTACTGTTTGCATATGCAAATCCCATAATTGGGCAGACAGTGCTGCTCATTAGCCTTTCCACACATAATTTCCTGACTTTTATGCATAACTGCAGTGTTGGTGCAAGCCAGCTGGAACAATGGTGTGCATACATTAACATATGTAATAGGTTTTTTTAAAATTTGCTCATCTGAGGTTACAGATAACTGATTGAGGCAATAATCCTCTGCACAGTCACAGGTCTGCACTGCTGTGGGTCACAACCTTTTTCAATTCATTGCTTGGATGTTTTTTTTTAAGACCACTGCTGGGCTACTCTAGCTGAAGAAATAATATCAGAAAATGAAAAAGATCCTAATTAGAGAGATTCTGTTCTTTTGAAAAAAGTGAAATTATTTCAGATTTACAAGACGTTTCCTGGCAAATTTCTGAAAAATTAAAATTTGAGAAAATACAGGTTCTGTAAAGGAAGGAGTCTTCTCATATCAGAAAAGAAAGTTCTTTTGTTGCAGTTCTTTTATAAAAAATTACTTTAAAAGAAGAACAAAGACACATGGTGGAAGTGTCCAAACAAGTCCTGTAAGAGCTGCTTTTGTACCTACAGTGAACAAGCACGATAACTTGTTCAAGAGTAATTATATCCTTTTGAATGAAGAACTATCCTTGAAAAACCCTTTAATCACATCCTCAAAGCTTTAAAAGGCTTTATGAATTTGGTCACTATAGATATGTCAGTGCACATATGTATATTCAGTTTGGTTTACACAGTGCCTCTTGTTTGCATGAAACATGAATTTATCAGAAATGCATCTGAGGAGAGCTGTTGGCATAAGGGCTTTTGACTCACAGCTTTTAGTGATTCTTTCCCCTTTGACATACCAAGAAATTAGAAGCTTTTGTCCCACACTAAACAGGAATAGAGGGGTTTTTGCAATGCTTTTATTATTTATCTTTCCTTTCAACCTTAATGGGCCAGAGTGTGTAAGAGATGATGTTTTCTTCTATGAGCTAAGGGGTGTCACCACCCACCTCTGACTGTGCTGGCTTACATGAAATTCCATTTCTGAAATGAGTTCTTGCAGAGCATATGAGCACATGGCCCAGGGTGTGCAGGAAGAGGATTCTGTGTTTCCTCCCTAAAGCAGGAGAGATTTGGGTACCCCATTTGGGTACCCCATATGCAGCCAGTGCTGCTGAGGGTGCAATTAGTGCTTGCTTTTAAGCAAAGCTCTGGTTTGTGGAAAAAGCCCTACAGAGCTGGACTTGCTGCAACACCTCCTTGCTAAGGCAGAGGGGATCTTATGGGAGTGTTCCAGTGGATGTTTGGGAGCCAAAGTGGGTGGCTCAGGAAGGGCTGTGGTGCAGCAATGCAGAGGCTCAAGGCAGGTGCTGGGAGCTCAGTCAGCTTTGCTCCCAGGAAATCTGGAGTTAAACAGGACGGGTAATCCCTGTCACATTAGTTACAGCAGTGCAAGATGCTTGAACTCCAACCAGGGGACAAATCTCCTGGGGTTTCATCCCCACCCAGGAGCAGTGGCCCCGTTCCCACAGCACAGGACACCTCCCACCCTTCCCTGTTTACAACACACTGAACCAAACACTCTGTCCCAGAGGAGCCAGGGACGAGGGAGTTGCATGGATTGGCCCGTTCCAGTGGCTGAGGCCAAGTTTCCAGGAGAAAAGGGTGTTTTATTCACATAGTCCATTATTTAAGCATGGCCCCTGACTGGAACTCATGATTCACACAAGGTTTAGTTAACAGGGTCTTGGCTTGCTTGGTTTTCTCCCCTTGTAGTTTACAGGTTGATGATAGTAGCAATCATGATAAATTTTTTTTGGTTTTAGCTACTGCTCAACTGCAGTATTATTACTCAGAAAAAACAGCCTTTAAGCTTCCCATGCTGACATGATGCAATCGGGGTAAGCAGACTACAAGAGGCATCAAGTACCAGGGTGAGTCAGTCTGGGAAATTGTATAATGCGTTTGTTTTCCTGTAGTTACAGCAATGTGCAAACAATAGGCCTGGAGGGGAAGCCCGAAGTGAGAGAGATCAAAGGGACCCACTGAAGGGAAATGTCCTTCCCACACACGCTTGGAACATGTGGACCCCAAAATATCCCAGTGTCAGATGCCCTTTGGAGGAGTTCAAGCACTCCTGGGTTAGTGCTTTCTGCCCTGGCCCACCAGCAGTGGCCAGGGGTGGGATGCAGAACCTCACTGATGTTGCAGGCAGAGGCTCCTGAGATGTGGCTCCTGTTCAGTTGAACAGAAACCTCTTGTTCTTTTCAAAAAGAAAACCTCCTTTAAGTGGAATGTCCTGCTCTCCAAAGGCAGGCAAACAGCATTAAATCACCAGCTAATAGGCAGCCAGCGCTCGAGATATCCTTGTTGGACAAGACACAGTAAACACAGCAAAGAAATGTTGCTCTGCTAAGACTTAAACAACATTTATTCTGAGGGCTCCCATCTAATGACTTGTCCAGGAAGGTAGTGCTGGTTAAGTCTAACTAATGTGGCTGCTTTGGGTTTTAGCTGAGAGATAAAGATCTGAGCCCAAAGAGAAAAGGTTTCTAGTGCACATCTCACTCCTGTACCTCACCTTCCTGTTGTGTACTCACAGAGCATGTTCCTGAAGCAATGTGAATGATGGCTCTGCAGCAAGGAGGCAAAAAAACCCACTTTGGTTCCTTGGCCCTGCATTCAGGTCCTTCATTTTAGAATTTCAGTGCATGCAAGAAACTGTACCGTGCCTTTTTCCAGAGCAAGAGATAGGAAAGGCACATGATCCTCCTTTTACAGGAAAATTAAGCTGGGACATGGAAATGTTAATGTCTAGATTAGAGTTACATAAATTACAAAGTCTGTATCCAGACCACAAGTATGTTCTGTTGAGACCACATCAAAATGGCTCAGTGTTCAAAGAACTGACATCAGGGGGAGTGTCAGAACTTTTAGCAATGATAAAATTTGGGGCTTTCTGCACAGTTGTCTCAAGCATCAGGCTCTCAGTGGAGCCTGAGATGAAGACAGGAGGTTGGCATTTGCCTGCTGATGTCTTTGGTAGTGTCTCACACTGGATGCCAGACAGGAGAGTCACCTCCTGTTAGAAAGCACTCCCAAAAATTTGTCTACAGGTCATGTAAGTGCTGTGTGGTCTGTGAAACTTCCTGAGTGAACTTGTTTTCTGGGCTCAGGGGTGAGTAACAAGCACTGCAGCGTGAGGGTGGCTGGGCAGGATGCGTGTGAGATCGTGTCTGGGAAGCAGCTGGAGCTATGGAGGTGGAAGGGCTGACCTGCCAAAGGGCTGATGGTGGTAAGGAAAGGGATCACAAATATTTAGTGAAGAGAAAAGGGTTGGAAGGAGTGAGAATTGTGGGGGTGAGCACGGAAATAAGAGAAAAAAAGTACAGATAAGGCAGGGAAGGGAAGGTGTAGGATAAAGGGAATTGTTGCAACATGGCAATTCTAAAATAAGAGAAAGAATTAACAACCATGAAGCTTCATGAAAATGATATATATGGCTTCTTTGCTTTTTGCTGGGGTGCTTTTTCAATCCCTGAGATGCAGCTTGGTTTGAAGCCATAAACACTAGAAATATACCCAAAAATGAGAAGTGCTGCATCTGCCAATCACCTGCCTTGGTGAGTTGGGGCACAAGGAGAAAACATAAGAGAAGAAAATTCTGCATTGGCAAGGGAACAGGAGATAAAACTCTGCATTTATAGACTATAATGCTGTAAGGTCTACACTATTTTAGGACAGTCCTCCTGCCAAACAGTCCCTGCTTCTATGTCTGTTTTCTTCACTCACTGTCCCCATCCTGCTCGTCAGCCCTGTTATTTCAAGCTGCTGGTTGACAAGTGGTAGTAAACACTAAAGAGCACTTCCAAGTGGAATAAAAATAAATGGGAAAAAGGACAGGCAGCAGCAGTGAAGGTGACTCTTGGCAATTTCCATTACACTGTAAGACAAGGTGATTTCTGTGACCAGGCAGCACTCTGTCCTGACAGCAGCAGCTCCTGCTGTCCCTGCCTGCATCAGGGACAGGGAATCCCTCAGCCCTAAGGGCACCCCTGGCAGCTGGGCTGCCCTGATCCCTCCCTCTACCTGCAGGGATTCCAATATCAGTGCTTTAAACAGTGACACCTTGCAACAGCCTTTGGATGGCTTTACAAATGTGGGTTAACCCTCCTGCTTCTGTTTTAAAGTAGGAAACACTTGAGGCATGGATATGTTGAATTCTCATTGATTCAGGTTGTAAACCACAGTGTCTAAGGCAGGAGCACAATCGTCTCCTCTCAACCCATATTCTAACCCTAGAGGGGCTGTTTGGGTCACAGGCACAGGGCAAGTTTTCCAGCAGGCAGCCCAAGGACAGAGCTGGCATGGGGAAAGGGGGTTATTCACATCCAGGTTTGAGCAGGTGGAGGGAGGAGGAGGCAAAAAGGGCATCCTGGCAGGGTGAGAGGAGATGTGGGGTTAGAAGACATCTGTTTGGATTAAAAACCTGCCGTATCCAGATTCCAGTTTGCTTGGTGTCATTGCTTAAAGTCAGCTGCAGCTGTCCAAAGACAAGCTTAGGAAAATATTTTTCAGACTTTCCTACTTTGAGAGGGCCCCAGGATCTCCCTGGGCCTCTCCCTGGCACGTTTGCAACACCCTCTGTACACAGACCTGATGCAGCCCTCCTCCCACACCTTCCCTTCCCTGTGCCTGGGATCCCCTGCTTATCCTTCCCTCTCCCTCCCCACTGATAAAAGCTCTCCCCACTGATAAAAGCTCTCCCCATGCCCCCAGGCAGGAGCCACCAGCCAAACACAGCCCGGGGGCTCTGCCAGGTGGAGGGATGTCCACAGCAGGAATTCAGTTTGCTAGAGGTGTTTTCCAAGGATTGGCCTGAAAAGTGGCTGTACTGGTAGTGAAACAGATCTGTGTAAATTCTGCTGAATCTAGGGAAAAATTAAATTCACTTTAAAATTGCAGTAGATTCTTAATTCTGCTTTGTGTGCTTCTAGTAGCTGTGTTGACTCTCTTAGAGAGTTGGAGAAGGGTAAGATCTAGATCTCAAAGGCTGATTAAAAGTGGCAATGGGAGTTTGTTACTGAGATGCAACATGTTTCCTAAACATGAAGCCTGTTGTAAAAACAGTGCTGGGAGAAATGAGGTTATACACACATCTCTGACACTTTCTGTACAGCTGTTTCTGCTCAGCATTGAAGGGCTTTTGATCAGGGCATCACTTACCCAGCAAGGACCCACTGGGGTATGCAAAATGCCTCCTGCAGCTCCTCAAGTGCCTGTGAAGAGTTGTGCCTTGCTAAGTTCAAGATTTGTCAGAGGTTTTGCAGGCTGCAGTGGGTTTTAGGAATCTAAAAGGTCTGAAGGAGAAAACCAGATACAGCTCTGTTCTTAGAGAGCTGCAGGATCTCTATGCTCAAGTTCCCTTGCTACTTGCTGAGAGATAAATGTACTTATTGACTGAGTTGCAGATAAGTCACCAAAAAATTATAATCAGAGTTATTGTCAGTATTTGTAGATACTGTCATGGTGCTGGGGCACATCATTAAATCCAACTGTGCTGTGCTGCTCCATCCTCAGAATGATCACACTGGTACTTAAAAAAGCCCCAGAAAGAAGGCACATCTGCTTTATGGGTTGGGTGGGCCTAAGCCTTTCTTAGGTACTAGAATTACATGTTTCAACCCACAACATGGAACCAGACTCCAGTGAATGGCAGAAAGGGGTCTGGAGAGGGGCTCAGGTTTGATCTGCTGCAGCAGTGGTGTAGTTTGAAGCTCAAGCTAAAGCGTTCCAGCTGCAAGTCAAACCCAGGAATGCATCCTGCAGGATCTGATTTTTCTGCAGGGCTGGTAACATGAGCATTCAAATCACTGCCTTTGAAGCCTGTGAAATCCATAATGGCCACAAAGTGAACATGTAACAACTACATTTCAATTACCAAAGGCTGGTCAAGTACCTGGTTTTATTCTCTCCAGTAACAAAACTCCCATCGACTTCAAAGGGATTGGGATTCACTCTGGAGTGCAAGAGCTGGCTCCAACGAAATAGGAGATGTTACTCTGGGATGAGGTATTTCAGCTTCAAAACGTGCAGACAGAAAAGTAGGATCGAGCTCCGAGCTTTAGGGCTGCTCTACAGTCTGCATTTTTTCTGCAGCTCCAGGTTAATAAACTGAGGGGGATGCCCTGACTGAGCACTGGGATCTGCTTTGCTCTCCCTCCTTTTCCAGGGGGAGGAGACTTGAGCAGCCCCTGGCTCCCAGTGGCCACCTTCAGCTCCCACTGAGGAGGGTTTGTCACCTCAAACGTGGACTGGATGTCCTGCTGCTCTCACCCTGCTCAAGTCAGGCACTGGCTTTGTAAAACACCTTCCCAGGCTTTTGGGTGAGTGAGCCACAAAGTCCAAACAGAAGTTGGACATGAGTCACTGGACTTTGAGCTATGCACTTGAAAGCTCTGAGGCATGTTATACCAGTTAAAACATCATCAGTGTTTGTGATATTTGGGACATTTTTGTTCATGAATGTACTTGTTTGCCTAAAGTGAATAACTGATGCTGTGTGCCTAAAGAATGCTGTGCACGCCTTTTTATCGAGGAGATGTTGCCAGTTTGAAGAGCTTGCCTTGCAAGGAAAGATTTGGAAAAGTCAGAAAGACTATTTGATCATTTAGCCTGATTTCCTACAAACACCTGTAATAATATCTTCAGTCTGACAGAGATGTAATTTCTGGCAGTCCAAAGTCAAGTGACATCTCATCTGCTGCAGAGGAAGGGCTGGGCCCTCCTTTTTGCTGCCAGGGTTGTTAGGTTGAGCAGGTGGATGGGGGAGAGGTTCTACCCTGCAAACACTTGAGGGGCAGGATTTCAGGAATAGTCTGCTGGGGGTGCAGCTGTTGCTCTGGAAACACCTAAGCCTGTGTTTCTCACTGACAATGAAGTGCACACAAGAGATGTTGCTGGTTAGATACCTCCGACCTGTCTGAACTCGTGAAGTCATTAACTGCTGAACTGCTCATACCTCTGCTTTATGTGAGCTGAGGGCACCATCACACCCTCCAAACTGGAGGCTCTTCTGTGGTTTAACTGAAAATCCTGCCTTCAGCACATGTGACAGAGGAAAATCTCTCCAGTCCCCCTCAGCCTGAGCTTTCCAGCTCGCCCTGTGCTGTTTGTGGCTCTGGGAGCTGTCCTGCTGTCTGCTGTGTGTGAGAGGATGCTCAGCTGCCCCTGGCAGCCTGGCAGGAGCTGCTGTGCCTCGGGCACTGCACAGCCTGGAGAATTTCAGGTTCAGGTCTCAAAAGGCAATTCCAGCAGTGCTTCTGTGTCAGGAGAGCCCTGGGAGAAGGAAACCCGAAGGCAGCAGAGGTTTCCCTGCCTGCGTGGGGGGGAGGGTTTGGCTTTGTTTTGCTCTTGTTGCTAACAACGTCAGATGGGGCTGACTTTCCAGCAGCTCAGGATGAGACAAACAGCCAAGGAAGCATCAAAGTCAATGGGTGTTTTTTGATCAACACTGGAGAGAGTTTGTTTTCTTTCTCCACTTGCCCAATGACACACTGACTTGGATGACTGGGCTGTGACAGAGCCGGGTGGAAAATGTCAGTGGAAAAATGCAGAAAAAGAGCAAATATTTTTACAAATGGTAGTGACAATATTTTTACCTTTGGTCAATCCAAACCAACAGGAATATTTTTTCAGGACAAACTGTTCAAAAACTCGCCGTAGCCTGTGCCAAAATGTATGCAAAAGGGGAATATGCATGAACACTCATTAAAAATAGTGTTGCTGTGGTGAATATGATGCAGTAAAATTGCATCTAGTCTTGTGGCTGGAACATCTGTATAATTAGCAAGATTCCTCACCTCTTCCAGACCGTGGTTGATGTATATGCCCACCCTTTGCATACTTTTTTTTTTTCCTTTAGGAATAGGAATTAGTGGAGGAGACCGTTTGCAGAGGCATTTGCTGCTCCACACACAACTCTCCCCAGCAGTGCCTTCCCATCCTCTCTAAACAAAGTTGCAACAACCTTTTGGATGCACCACTGTAAAATTAAGATATCAGATCTCATTCTGACTGTCAGTAAGATTCCTAATGGGCACCTCACTCATCAGGACCTGAGGGGGAACTTCCCTGGCATCTGATGAGGAAGGTCATTCACTCCAGATCAGGCTCCTGGCAGTTCCCCAGTGCCCTGGCACACAGGTTGGTGCCTCTTCCTCTGCCAGCACATCTACAGTTTCTGCTCTTCCCAAGACTGGAAAGTCATCCCTGCAGGCTGGTACCTAAATAACTCACTCGAGAAATACAGCAAAGGGAGGCTGCTGCCTCTGGAATGGCCTAAGAGGGAATAAACTGAAATGCTTAGGGTAAACAGGACATCTGATGGGTCCTGTGCACAGCTCTGGTTTGTTGCCTTCTCCTTTAAGGAAGACCTGGTTAAAATGCACAGTTTGAATTACCATTGTTTGATAAAAATAGATTCATTTTAGCACAGTTTCCAAACACTGCAAATGATTGCATCATTAGAAATGCCAGGAGAACCATGAGTTTTAAGCTATAAAATCAGAATTTCTGATGTGGAAGAAAACACACCAGTGGTTAAATATTTTTACCATCCAGCAAGGCCGGTAGAAATTCGCACCATTAAGAAAAAGTTGACAAGGTTTCCTGACATGTTTCAATTTTTTCTGCATTTTTATTAGCTCTTATAAAACTGTAAAGCCAGAGTTCTGATTATACTTTTTTTTTCTTACCCTTTTGGACTTTCCACTTTTTTAAATCCCTAGTGTTTCTCTTTTCATAAACCTAAATTAGGACTGTAGTATTATTAGCCCATATTTAGTAGTCCTAAAGAATAACTTCTGACTAGAATGTGATTGTAAATACTTTTCACATAAATAAATGCAATCTCACTTTTGGTAGGATTTGTATGTGAAAGAAATATGTGCAAATGAAACTAAGTGCCTTTGATAAGTGGTTTGGGATTGCTGATTAATTGGAACTAAAACCAGATGAGAAAATTGAACATATGTTCTTATTCAAGTTCCCTAGAGGATTTGTCAGGGAGCTTGGCATACATTAATAATTGCTTGGAAGGGATTTAATAGCTCATCTTGTAGTTTTGCACATGCAAAACAATCAGTCAATATAAAAAGCATGGTGTCATCTGTCTTTGTTAATTAGGGAGCTCAAATGCCTTTGATAATAAGGGCTAGTAATTAAGCTACAATTCCAAAGGAAGCATTTGTGTTTGGCACCTCAGGATCCATCAGAGGCAGCAGGAAGGGGGGAGTACTTCCAGAAATCTTGGAATATTCCTGGTTTATGATACTTTTTCTGCACTAGCACACAGCCAGGCTACTGAGTGCTCCCAGAGGCCACAGCAGGAGTGCTGGGGATGCTCCCTGGGCCACAGGGAGGCTCCCAGGGCACCTATGCCCACGTCACAGCACACAGGAGCTGCTGCAGCAACATCGCTGGGATCCCCTGCACGCCCCAATCCCAAACCCAGCCACTCGTGCTGATGGCACCAAGACCTCTGAGAGCACTGGCTGTAACTCCCTGCAGGAACAGGGAGTTGTGCCCTCAGCAGGGTCTCCCTGTGGGTCCCTCACCTTCCCGGGTGCTCCTGCAGGACCTGGTAGACGCTGATCTGGAAGGTTTCGTTGTCGAAGCGCTCGCGGATGTAATCCTTGTAAATCCTGAACTCGGCCGCTGTCACCGCCTCCCCCTCCGGGATCCGCGAGAGATCAAACCTGAACTCTCGGTAGTGGCAGCGCTGATGGTGAAACTCTCTGTCATGCTCCACTGAAACAGAAAACAGCCCATTAGGCACCTGCTTTGTTCCCCTTCCCCTTTCCATCAAACACACTCAAGAGTTGCCACAACAGAAAAGGGCGGGAATATCTGATCGCAGCATCTCAGGGGCTGCTCAGATCACGAAAGCACAGAGGAAATACCTGCCTCTATCTGGGCTATTATGGGCATATGTGTGTTTATCAGGCTCCCTTTGGAGCAGTTTTACAGTTGGCTGGCACAGGGGGCCATTGTGTTTTAATGATTTTTGGCAGCTTTGTGCTTGACAAGTGACTCTGGACATTTGCCACCGATAACGACCGAGCTGCTGTGGGAAGGAGCTGAGACAAACAGATGGGGCTTTTCAGGAGTGCTGGTTCTTGGCCTGGCTCTGCTCCTGACAATCACACACACACATACCCACACACTATAGACACAAATTCCAGCCCTTGAGGCTTTTCATGCCAGTGACCCACATTTGGTGCCAGCTGAACTCATCACAAGCTCGTGGCTCTGCTCTGTAGGGTCAAAGCTTTCATTTTAAAGGATCTTTAGTGATCAGGGCTGTGAAGCAACTGTTCAAAGTGAGGACTCTCTTCCACCTCCCAACCCTGACTGTGAAATAACAAGTGCCAGATCCTCCCAGGCCGGTGTTGGGATGTGTGCTGTCCCACGGGGTGACAGGCCTGCCTGTCCCCTGATGGACAGCTGGTGGTCCCGTGTAACCCTGCTCGTGGTACG